>JARFIW010001021.1:1660000-1913018 GCA_036346225.1 Platerodrilus igneus
TTTTTCTTGAAACAAATCTTAAACATCTACAACAAACGCTATTATACAGTGGATACTCAACCTGTCAAATATAAAACACTACCATACATACAACAACTAACACCGTCTTTAATAAAAATGTTACAAACTTTAAAATAAAAATTTTAACTAAATATGAAAACAACATCAAACGCACTTTTACACAAATAAAAGACAAATCTCCAAAAACACTACAAAGCAACATAAGATATAATATCCCATGCAGTTGCAACAAACAATATATAGGTCAGTCCAAACAATGGTTGAGAAATAGAATTACACAACACAAAAGTGACCGAAAACTAAATAAACGATCTTGTGCTTTATCTATACATTTAAATAATTATCACCACCAAGCAGACTTTGACAATAGAAAAATATTATATGTAGAAAAAACATATAAAATAGACTATTTCTAGAAAGCTACCATATACAAAAACAATCCAACACTATTAATTTTAAAAACGATATAGATAACCTAAACAAAAGTTACGAATTTCTATTCTCTTTTAATAATTTATAACAACACTACCACTTTACCTAATTAAAATAATCATAAAACCGTTATATATACTAAATTTGGTAACGACCTTGTTTTCTTAATTGTGTATAAATAGTTTTGGGATTTAGGTCAGCAGAATTGAAGAGTTTTCTTTTTTATAAACTCAAGCTTTTGCAAATTTATTTTTGTATTTTCAAGAGTACTAAAAGTAAATACAAATGAATTAGTTATATGAACAAGGTTGACTTAATAGCTAAAAATTATATATAACTGATACTTACTAAAGTGAAATAAGATACAATTGACGATTAATAATAATGTACAGTGTATAAGGGTATGGTATAATTAAATTTAAAAATAAAAATAATACTAATTATATCACCAAAAGGAGTAAAAATATTTTTGATTATGATGTAAACTGTCTTTATATTTAATTTTTGTAAACAGTTGTTTATATGAGAATTTTTTGTTTGAGAAAGGTATCTTTATATGTATAAATTAAACGCATTGATTGTAATGACATTTTTTGTAGATATATTACATTTTAAAATATTTGTATCAATTTGTGTAGTTATCTTTATAATTTTTTTTGGGAGTATGGTTGTATGCAAAATAATATTATAATTGAATTATTTATTTCTTAATTTTCTATTTTCAAATACATTTTTTTAAATTTAGAAAGTAGGTATATATAGAACTCAAGTCTCCAATGTCGGTTTTTTTATTAAGTGTATTAGAATTTTGATAGCTGTAGCACATTTCAAGAAATTCATGTTTTAATTTATTATTTTCTATATGTACAATTTTTGGATTATTAAAATCAATTTTGTGGTTGGTGGTATTTACGTGTGTTGATAGGGCAGTTGAATTTGGTTTAGTGCGTATGTCACTTTGGTGTTGTTTTAACCGTTGTTTGAGATTTTGTGAACTTTGCCCAATGTATATATTGGGACAATTTGAACAATTTACTTGATATATGATGTTCCTTTGATCTAAAGGAATGGCCCCGTTCGTGCCAAATACTGTGAAGTAATATAGCTCGCTTCTGAACCTAAATTCAAAAAACAAATTCCTCGACTATCTCAGTTAGCAGAACACCTAAAAAGAATATCTTGCTCAAATAGATTATTGTAGTGAACTTTTACTAAGATTCTAAAGTACCAATACTCACAGATAATAAAATGAAATATAGAAAAATGGAAAATTCTACAGTATTAGATCAAATAAAACAATAAAAATGTTAAAGTCTCAACTTACACCTAGAATAATTTTACGTTGCTCTTACTGAGTATACTCATACAACCGTTTATAGTCTTTTAAAAATATCCCTTTTTCTCAAAATACGAGTAAATCGCCATTTGTTGTACAAATAATAAACTAGTTAATTGAAAATCGTTTAAATTGATCAAACATAAAAGTTATTATTGTCACAATAAAACCTATCAAATTCCAAAACACTATACAAATTGCAGATTTAAATATCTTTTCTTATTCTTCGCTTATTAGAAAAAAATCACATACCTATTGATTCTTTGATTTTTCTATTGTAGGAAAATGAACTTCTTGTTTCGTAGTGTTAAAGTTAATGGTATGGCCTGTTTCATGTTGGTGTTCGGCCACCGCTGATTCCGAAAACAGACTTAAAGCTCCAGGCGTATATAGTATACCTTGCAGTTGCGGTTTAGTATACATAGGAGAAACAGGACGGTCAGTACATACTAGACTAAACAAGCATAAGCGATGCCTAATAACAATCCAGTACAATCGCTTAGCGGTGGCCGAACACCAACACAAAACAATCTATAACATTAACTTTGACAAGACGAAACTAATTGCTAGGATTCTATTTACTACAAAATAAAAATCAGAAGATTAATAGAAATCACTAAAAATTCTTACAATCTAAACAAAGACGATGACTACTACCTTTCTCCTATTTGGAAAACGGGTCTATGTTCACAAAAGCAGAACTGTAACATTCACTGATCCGTTACACACTCCTCTCTATGCATGATTACTCATGCATAAAGTTCTTGCCCTATATAAACTACCACTTTCGCTACTTTCACCAGTTACTTTGCCGTAAGACATCTTTTGGCTTAAATGGGCTGGTGAGTTCGGTAGTTCAGAAGTAAGTTTTGCATCATTTTTTTACACTTTAACTTGTCTACTTAATATTTTATCATTCTTATCTTTATTATTATTATTTTTATATTTATTTCATATTTTGTACTTACATTCCATTTTCTTTTCTTGTCCAGATGAAGCCTTTTACAAAAGTAGGCGAAACGTCGACCTTAGTTTATAAAATGACACGGTCCCAACTCGGAAGCATAAATATTTATATCAACCCTGGCACTATTAAAAATTCATGTTCAACCTCAATACTTCCCATTTTAACTTTCAGAACAATGACGCTGTTGATTACTGCAAACTTCTTGTTATTCAGCGACACTACACTATTTCTTTTAATAGTTATAGCTTTAGCTCCTGTGTCTAAAAGTAATTTAATCTCTTTTTCTTCTACTTGTAGTTTTATTATAAGTAGTAAACCATTTTTCCAATTAATCTTTAAATCATTATCTAAATCAAGTTTTATAAATTTATGCGCATGTTCATGTTTATTAATTTTTACAGTTTTGTCGATTGTTTTATCCGTTTCTAAAAATTCTGCCTGCATGACGTTACAGGTTGACTCACTATATCCGTGTATGTCCTACCTATTGTCATTGTTATTGCGCATGTCATCTCTTTGTAAATTTGTAACATTTTCCATTCCCTGGGTTACGGTTCTATTCTCAATGGTAGGGGATCGATTGTTTTCCATTTGTCCGCCTCTCCTAATAGCATTTCCTCTAATTCGAATATTTCTCTGGATATTTCCTCTTTCAAAAGTCTTGCTCTGATATCTCTATTGTATATTATTTTTTTGAAACCTAATTGCATTCATAGGCAGGCCCCTTTGTCTGGTCTTTATTCTCCAAACCTATCTTATCATATTCTTGAACATACTTCAAAAATGGTCATGCATTGCCTTACTTCTGTTTCAAAGTGACCCGCTAAATACTTGGTAATCTGCTTGTCCTCTAAAAGACAATTAAGTGGTTTGGCAACACTAAATTTGTTAATTGCATACAACTCCCTTGTTGTGCCTGACTCACTACTATACTTGCCTGTAAGTAAATTACCTATAACCTTAAATTGATGATTGACCCCCCAGAAATGTCTATCGTGAATCTAGGTACAATCTGAATTTTTGTTGAAATTTTATCTTGCCTAATTCACATTTTAAGATTGCCATGCTATTTATACTTATAAACTTTCTGTTGTTTGGTGCTACTAATTTACTTTTCTTTATGGGTATCATCTTACTATTTAATATTTGTACATTGCTTTTAATAAAATTCTCCGAAATGAGCGATGGTTCAGCTCCCGTATCTATAAGTACCTTTACAATTTTTTCTTCTACATTTATTTTTAAAATAAGTAATAAATTTTGTTTACATTTTCATTATTTTCTATATTAAATTTTATAGATTCTCATTGATGTTTGTACTGGTTAATTTGTAGGGTGCGCTTGGTTTACCTGTTATTGGAAATCCGACCTCGCCGTCAAAGGTCCTGGTCTGCTTACCATTTCAGCACATGTCCTATTATTGTTATTGTTTGTGCCATCTGTATGAAAATTTCGACTGTTTTCCCGCCCTTGGGTTACGGTTTTATTCTCAATGGTACGGAATTCGTTGTTCTACCTTTCCCCGTCACTCCTGAGAGCATTATTCTGGCCGCCATTGCCACTATAGACATTTTCCAGATCGTATGTTCTGTCATTGTACCGTATTTAAAGGAATTTATGAGCTATCTACTTGATCTGGTCTCCACCCTCCGTGGTTAAGTCATTTTATTATACCGTTGTGTTCCAATATTCAGTAAGGCTATGCATTGCCTTAGCTCTGTTTCAAACTGTCCAGCTATATGCTTGATAATTTGCTTACCCTCTAAAGAAGAATCAAGTTATTTTGCCACACTAAAATTTTTTATCGAATACAACTCTCATATCATGCCAGAATCGCTGCTGTATTTGCCCATAAGTAAATTGTCTCTGACTTTAAATTGCTGGTTATCCCCCAAAAATGTTTAATAATTTTAACTTCAAAATCTTTAAAGGAGTTTAACTCACTTTCATTAACTCCGAACAGAACTTCCGCACTACCTTTTAACATGGATCTTACTATGTTCAATTTAGTTTGTTCATTTCAACTGCCACATCGAAAACACCGCACACATCGAAAAATAACTTGTCCTGTAAGGTTTCAGCCGGCTTTGATCTAAAATCTATCACATAATGAGGACAGCAGGTGTTGAGATCCAGCATGTAGCAATCGAATATGTTTACGATCTACAATAAGCTTTGATAGATAATGCTTTCCTGAGAGTAAAATAGGGCACCTTTTATTGAAAAAAAAATGAGAATCTCGAAATCGTCTCCCAACGCGAATAATTCCCTCCGGATTTAGGAAAGAGTTGAAACCTATTAAACAAGAATTTCGTAGAGGTTTGCCTTGGTTGAGCCGTTTATGCTCGGCAGTAAACGATTCAACCTGATCTATTTTTACTAGTCCTAGTAGCGAACATTGAATTTCCCTAGGAGTAAGGGGACCATTTAGGTGCCCACCTTTGGAACAATCACAATTATGAACAAATCTTGAACAATACACAATAAATCTTTCAAGCCAAGAAAGACTTGAATAATCTGAAAAAGGAAACGATTGTTTTGCAGCTACGAAACAATGAAATTGCCCTTTCAACTCGGGAAGTTCGGATATACTTAAATTAGAAATAGGCGATGAAGACTGGTGATCGGTAGCCATGGAGGACCATGCCACCAAAAGTCTGAATTTTTGAGAATTTAAGTTGTAGTTCCTCTTGATACTAAATCCGCAGGATTTGATTTAGTGGGAGCGTGACGACAGGCCGCATCTGGTGTCAGACCTTGAATGTCGGCAACTCTATTTACAACAAATGTCCTAAGTAAATTGGGACTGGTTTTGAGCCACCCAAGAACAATTGTGGTGTCAGTCCACAAGACGCAACTTGAAATTGAAATATCTAACGCTTTCAAAATCTTATCTGCAACTTCGCCAGAAATAATACTCCACAGAGCTCAAGCTTTGGTATTGTAGTCGTTTTGAGAAATGCAACACGGGCCTTAACACAAAGTAAATGAACTTGAACAAGGCCGTTAGCATCTGTAGAACGGATATTAACACATGAACCATAACAATAAAGTGAAGCGTAGGAAAACCCATAAAGCTGAACATTGACATGATGTGGACATAGCACATGACGTCGTATCTTAAGGTCGTTTAGACCTTTAAGATCCGTACGAAAAGCAACTCACTTTGATCGAATATTTGTAGGAATAGGGTCGTTTAAAAAAATATTTTCTTACCACAGCTTATGCACTGATAGTACATGCTGAAAGAAAACCTAGTGGATCAAAGATTTGGGAGATTTCTAATAGGATTAACCTCTTTGTAGTAAATTGAGTTGCACTGGCAGAATCAGCAATCAAATACATCAAGTGATCCGTGAAAAAGACCAAATAAGACCTAACGTTTTTGTATGCTCGTGAGTATCAAACGCAAGAGCACCTGGATGTAGATAAATTTCAGGAATATCTGATAGAACGGAGATGGAGATTCACTTATGAAGCTTGAAACATCCCGATTCTAAAACATTTGAAAGTTGTAAACAAATTTCACGAGCGCCGTTGAGACTGTATATGCCTGTCAGCAGGTCGTCTACATAGAAGTTATGTTTAATTATCTTAGAAATCCTGGATAGAAAAATTTTTAAGTCAATTCCTAACTGAAATAGGCATCGGATTGCTAAGAACGAAGCACTAGCGGTACCATAGGTATCTGTATTCAAATTATATGATCGAACTTGATCAGTAGGTAAAAACCGCCACAGAATGCGTTGAAAAAGCCTCTGTGCAGGTTCCACCTGAATTTGTCGATACATCTTTTCTATATCTGAAGCGATGCCATACAAGTATTTTTTTAACCTAACTAGGATGGAGAAAAAATCTTGCTGCATAATTGGCCCTACCATTTGTATACTGTTGAGAGACTGGCCACTTGTGGTTGCTTGTGAACCGTTGAATACCACGCGAGGCTTGGTGGCTAGGATGTCCTCCTTTAAAATATCGTGATAAGGCCAGTAATAGGAAAAACTAGCATTTGGATTAGACAAGAAACTGTGACCTACATCCAAATATTCACGCATGAACACAGTGTAACGTTCTGAAAATGAAGGATTAGCTTGAAGACGTTTCTTCAAAGCTAAAAATCTCCTTTGCGCTACAGCAAATGAGTCACCTAACACTTCTATAGACGATTTGAACGAGATAGAGACTATAAATCTACCCTCTGAATTTCTGTGTGTAGTTTTTAAAAATTAAGCTCACAAGCATTCTCCTCTGTAGAGAGCACTTTGTCGGCGGCATAACTTTCAATTTTTTAAAACCTAGCCAGTTGATCTTGAACTTCGAAGGTATTTAGGTAACACGACTAGATTAGTGGAACTGGTAGAAAAGATCTGCATAGACACAGCCAAACAGGGTATTCTGTAAAATAGTGAGGTTGACACCTAAGCGCATTGACCAACACATAGAAGTTCAAAGAAAGATCGTAAACCCATAAGCATTCTTGCCGGTTGATCAAACGATTGATCAGATATTCTAACTTTATCTGGAAACTTGAGTTTGGAAATGTTTACCTTGAAGAAAGGTGTAGTGCCTGTAATCTTATCTAAAACGAGACACGACAGTTTAATTTTATAGAAGGATTGGTGGGCACCAAGCTCAACATCACAGCGTGAATGAATGTGGGAGAAATAGCCACTCAGTCTAGAAACTGAAATATCTACATGAGTGAGTAGACTCAACTTACTGACTAAGTTGGAACGCACGAAGTTTGACTGACTGCACAAGTCAAATAAAACACGAATTGAATGCGCCTGGCCATAAGATTCAAGGATCTTACAGTTAGCTGTCAGAAGAACAACCTTGACGGTGTTTCTATAAAATGCAGACGCACTTGGAGGTAGTGCAGCAGAAACTTGTAAACACACGGAAATTAATTTTTACCATACAAATGCAAGAATGCAATGAAAACTTGTTATTACTAAGAAACACTATTTACACAAGATATCTCTCAAAAGTACGAGTAATTATTCATATAGAAGGTTGAAATAAATTAATTTAAAAATTGGAAATTTAAGTTTATATTAGTTCCACGATCTTTTCAGACTCTGCACTAAATGTAATACACGGGATTTAATTACAAACTTAATAAAAGCTTCTTTCTTTTATGTGCTAATGAAATACCATTATATTTATACAGGGTAGAGAAACTAAATATTGAGAAATTTTAGTTTTTATTCTCTTTGGATGGTTTTTTATGCCATTTGGGTGTTCAATTACCCCTCGTGATTTCACTATCACATCAATAAATATACTACGTATCTAATAGTATTGTTGACACCTACCTGTTACATCCAAAAACTTACTCTCAATATCCTCATGCTGAAACCTAAATAGACATTCACACCAATCACACACTCAAAAATAACTTAATTAACCAAATATACCACACTCTATTTACATTAAATCCATAATATATTCTAATACACTATTTCTTTAGGTACATCCATAAAGGTGAATAATTTTATAACACTATTCATGCAAATTGATAACCCTTTAAACACATATTTTTATTTAAAGTAAGAGGGCGTTCCTCATACCTAACGTTACCCTTTTGGTCTTAGCATAAGCTCATAATAAAACTCTACAACTGTGCATATAAATTTCCTGCACTACCAAATATCAATAAGCCCTGTATACCTCTTTACAACATTTGGTTATCTGTAAATTCATTAATTATTTTCAAAAATCAATTTTTTTTAAAGTCCAATAAATGTCTGTTCATAAAATATCAAATAATAATAAAACATATCCAACTCATATCCAAATAATCACAAACACCATAAAAATATTCACCACTCAATTTTCTATTCTATCCCATTTTTGTCTTCTATGTGTGCTTCACCATCCATCTCCTTAAAGATGCTGCCGTCTAGTAGCTACCCAGTCTATCAGCTAACTCCTTGGTCCAATTACCATTTCCGCCATGCATAACGCTGCTTACAATTTCCACTCCAAAAATTCCAATCTCCAAACTTAACTTCTATTATTCAAACATCGCTTTTTTGTATCATCCAAACACTTTCAAATTTTAAAATTTTCATGCATTCCAATACCAACTTAACAAGCTTTGTACTTACGTACCACTTTTACGTTTTACCATAAAGATGCTTTATTAGCTTCTACATAAAATTTTATTAACTTGCATTAGTTCACTTGAAAGTAACTATTATCACCAATGCTGGATGAAATCAGAACGAAAAAGAGAGTCTGGTACCTCTCTGCTAGTGATTATATAAGTAAAATTTGCCCCCCCCCCCTGTTTCAAATTGACACGTGCACTTGTATACCCGTTCTTATAATTCTGGAAGATCTTGTCTAATCGCTCGTTGTTTCAGCGAAAAACCCCTAACAAACCTCAAATTCTTATGAATTTTCATAACGAACACAACAATACTCGGTAAATCGCTTTAAACTGTCACTCCGTTGTTCGAATTTAGCTTCTACATCTTTATTTGTCAACGCCTCCAACTTGAACAAACATCTCTCATCTGCCTGCCCTTTTTGTACAAATCACACCAATTACTTTGCTTGGCTCCATTCTCCCACTTTTTAACAGACGCGTGTTTGCTTTTAAATATCCTTGTCATTATCGATTTTATTTGGGTCTCCCAACTATACTGTCTCCTGAATTATGTATACGCATCCCTCTTGCACTCAATACACTTTCATTTTGTCTAGGTCTTTTGTTGACTCTCTACTATACCACCTCTAAGATTAAAATCAATATTTCAACCACCAAACCGCGTCTACATTAATTCCAACGGCTGTTTTTTTCCAATAACCCATCAAAGTTTGTTTATTGCCAAGCTTACCAAGAAATATTATCTCCCCTCGTTGTTACATTATCCTTGGCTAAATGACATTGATCCTACATTACTATACACTACTTAAACTAAACAATTATTGTTAAAAAAAATATTCCAACTCCCTAATTAAATAAATTTGTCTTTCCTTATTCAAAAGCTCTCAACCTATGACTTCACTTGTGCCCTTATATATCCCAATGACCCCTTAATTACACGATATTATCCCCCTATTTTGAAAGAAAGAACAACACAAATTTGTTGTTTTCTTTATATTCAAATACCTACAAATTAATTCTGTATGTACACCTATTACTATCCCTATTACCTAACCTATCATTATTATGTTACACCTACCACTATTCTTCTACTTATCCCTATTTTTGTTATTCTATACCTATCCCTACTCTTAACCTTATTACTATACTTCTATACCTATTACTATCGATTCACACCTAACTCTATTTATCTTTCACTATCTATCTAAACCTATTTCTATTTATCTTTATTTAAATCTAACTCTTTTCATACCTAACTCTATTTATATTACACTATCTATCTACACCTATCTCCATTTCTTTTATTTAAACTATTTCTCTACACCTAACTCTATTTATCTTACACTATATATCTCAACCTATCGTTATTTATCTTTATCTATCACTATCTTTTCACACCTAACTCTATTTATCTTACACTATCTATCTACACCTATCTTTATTTCTTTATCTAAATCTAACTCTTTTCTTAATTCTCCATGTCATTTTCCTCACATATTTAATAACTTGCACCCTTGTCTTTTCTCCGATTCCTTTCACTATTATCTTCTTTACTTCGTATAAAATAAAATTATCCTCTACGTCCTGATCCTTAAATTGTTTTTTATTTACTACTACTGCCTCTGATGTGGACAAACCAAACAATACTACTTTACCATTATCACATTTTCCTTCTGGAAAACCCTGCGTACATTCTAGAATTACAATGCAACAAAATTAACCAGAACGAATTTCTCAAATCAAGCTTGCTAAAAATACGTTTGCCACTTAAATGTTGCTAAAAGTGTGTCCATAGGCGGTGGACAATGAAACTGTGGTTTAGTTCGTTGATTGATCTTTCTTGCGTCCAAATATAAACGAATACTCCCATCTTTCTTCTTAACGACCACAAACGGATGTAAAAAAATGTGTGTTTGGAACTTCTATTATGCCGTTTTCTAACATTTTTACAAGTTCTTGGTTTACCTGATTTCTATATGCTGCGGGTATAGGATAAATTTTTATATTAAATGGTTCTAAGTTGTCAACCTCAACACATGTTCGTAATCCAATGCTGTGCTCGCTTGTACTCCTACTAGCTCAGAATGTTTTCTTAATAAATTTTGTACTCCTTCAACTTTCTAATCTGGACATTTAAAGGTATGTATTATTTTCCCCTCTTCTTAATCTACTACTATCACATTTACATTCAACCCAGTGTCATCCTCAGTGACCTCATACCTCCTCATCCAGGGCAACTCTATGTCCCTTACCTTCGCCAAATTCTTATCACAATTAATTATAATCTTCATCCTCCTCATATAATCCACTCCTATAATACTTTTGAATTTTAGTCCAGGAACGATGATAAACTCCTGCTCACAGCTTACTAATCCAATTTCGACCCTTAACATGACCATACTATTGACCACTGCAAACCTTTTCTTGTTAGGAGCTATTAGATGACTCCTTTTTATCGGCATAACTCTATTTCTAATTTCATTTTGGATCTCCTTGACGAATTCCTCCGATATCAAACTCGCCTCCGCTCCTGAATCGAGCAACAATCCTACACACCTATTTAAAATTTTAATTTCAACCACCGGCAAACAAATTTTCTCTTCTTCTTCTGGTTCCTTTTCTTCTTCGATGTCTATAAATTCACGTGGATGTTTGTACTTAAAAATCTTAATTTCTAGTGGTTTGTCCTTCTTTAAAAATCCTGCCTAGCTCTGGTCTCTCCACTAGGTCCTAGTTGACCTTTCATAACTTGTGCATACGTCCTACGGTTCGTGTCTTGCTCCTCAGATTTCTACCTATCATCCATATTCGTCGACGTCCTATTGATTTCGGGTGAACTATGTTGCCCTTGTATCCCAGGTCTTGGCATAGCTCCCCTAGTGCTGCTGTGCTCCTGAAATAGTTTCCCCTTGGTTCCCAATTATCCCTAAAATTTTGATTGGTCCCCCTTTGGATATACGCATTATCTCTTCTTCTCTCAAATCGTATTGCATTTATGTTCCTGCCCCTGCTCTCCCGAGGTCTTCCCGACCTTACATCATCATACCTTTATAGCTACTCCAAAAACGTCTCCCTTTCTACTATGTTCTGTAGAGCAACGTGTTGCTTAACCTAACTCTCAAAGTGTCTCGACAAATATTTGATGATTTAACAATTTGTCAAAAGTGGATTTAATTGCTTCGCGATGCTATATTTTCTAATCGCAAATTGTTCCCGGGATCCTCCAAATTCTCTCTTGTATTTCCCTGCAATTAGATCATCCCTAACCTGATCCTGCCTATGATCATTCCAATAGTGCTTGAGAAATTTTTCCTCAAAATCTAAATATGACTCAATATCTGACCCTACTATATTATACCAGGCTTCAGCGTTATCTTTCAACAAAACCTTTACTACATTTAATTTAGCTTGTTCGTCATATAAATTACATACTAATGTTCGAATATTATTTATGAAAATCTGTGGGATCGCACTATTGGCTCCATAAAATTTCATTTGTTGTTCTACTGAAATATTACTCGAAAACAACTTTGGGCTCTCCCCCGCTAAAGCACTTATATTTTGTTTAATCCCTCTCACCTCTCTCTCAACTCTGCCTATCTGGTCTCTACATGACTCACTCACCTCAGTTATTTTTCCATTGTTCTCCTCTTCACAAAAAATTCTAACTTCCGTTTTTAGCTGTCCAATCTCACTCCGAATCTCACTTATACTCCTTTCATTCCTTTCAACTCTCTTTTTAACCTCTCCCATTTTTACGGTTAAACTATTTTTGAAATCAGAAAATTCCTTAGTTAACTTCTCTATCTTTTCACCTAACGTCCCCCTAACTCCAGTTAATGTTTCATTCATCTGCTCCAATTCCCGGTTTTATTCCTCACTCATCCTCTCTAGCATCCTTACGATTATTTCGTTTCCTTGATCTCCCGATTCTGTCCTTGATTGATCCTTACTACCTCCTGCTTCATTCATTTTTTCTAATTTTTTAAATAACGCACTATCGTCACTTTTAGTTTCCACTCATTCACTCTTAAGCCACTTCTTTCTCAACATCCGTTTCACACACAACAAAAAAATTAAATCTAAAACTATCACTAAATTATTTACACCAATCCACCTTTTCCTCTCAAGTTTCCTGAAATAAAAATTAATGTTTTTTTTTAATCTGGAATCGAGCCCCTCACGTTCGGGTCGCCATAATTACTGTGAGGTTAAGTCTAGAACGTGCCTAGAATCATGCCCCACTTTTGGGCTGCATAATATTGTGTAGTTTGGCTCTGGATCTTCTCCTACGGCTGCTCCTAATAATGCTTCTTACCTAATAACATGGTTACACCTACCTGTTACATTTAAAAACTTCCTCTCAATATCCTCATGCTGAAACCTAAATAGACATTCACCCCAATTATACACTAAAAAATAATTCAATTAACCAAATATTTCACACTCTATTTACATTAGATCCATAATGTATTTTAAAACACCATTCCTTTAAGTACATTCATAAAGGTCAATTATTTTATAACAATATTCATGCAAATTGATAACCTTTTAAACACGTATTTTTGTTTAAAGTAAGAAGGCGTTCCTTGTACCTTGCGTTACCCTTTTGGTCTAAGCATGAGCTCATAATAAAGCTCTACAACTGAGCATATAAATTTTCTGCACTACCAAATATCAATGAGCCCTCTATACCTCTTTACAACATTTGGTTATCTGTAAATTCATTAATTATTTTCAAAAATCAATTTTCTTCTAAAGTCCCATAAATGTCTGTTCATAAAATATCAAATAATAATAAAACATATCCAACTCAAATCCAAATAATCACAAACGCCATAAAAATATTTACCACTCAATGTTCTATTCTATCGCATACCTGGTATTTGTCTTTTAAGTGTGCTCCACCATCCATCTTCTAGAAGATGCTGCCATCTAGTAGCTACCCAGTCCATCAGCTAACTCCCTGGTCTAATAACCATTTCCGTCATGCATAACGCTGCTTACAATTTCCACTCCAAAAATTCCAATCTCCAAACTTAACTTTTATTTTTCAAACATCGCTTTTCTAAATCATCAAAACACTTTCAAACTTTAAAATTTTCGTGCATTCCAATACCAACTTAACAAGCTTTGTACTTACGTACTACTTTAACGTTTTACCATAAAGATGCTTTATTAGCTTCTACATCAAATTTTATTAACTTGCACTAGTTCACTTGAAAGTAACTATTATCACCAATGCTGGATGAAATTAAAACGAAAAAGAAAGAGAGCTTGGTCCCTCTTTGCCAGTGATTATATCAGTCAAATTCGCCCCCTCCCCTGTTTTAAATTGGCACGTGCACTTGTATACCCGTTTCTATAATTCTGGAAGATCTTTTCTAACCGCTGGTTGTTTCAGCAAAAAACCCCTAACGAACCGCAGATTCTTGTGAATTTTCATAACGAACACAACAATACTCGGTAAATCGCTTCAAACTGTCACTCCGTTATTCGAATTTAGATTCTACATCTTTATTAACGCCTTTAACTTGAACAAACATCTCTCATCTCCCTTGAACCTATAATTTTATCTCACACATACGCTTCCACCAGCTGGATCTCTACCCTTTTCGTACAAACCACACCAATCACCTTGCTTGGCTCCATTCTCCCACTTTTTAACAGACGCGTGTTTGCTTCTAAATATCTTTGTCGATTCTATTTGGGTCTTCCAACTATACTGTCTCCTGAATTATGTATACGCATCCCTCTTGCACTTAATACACTTTTATTCTGTCTAGGTCTTTTGTTGGTTTTTTACTATACCACCTCTAAGATTGAAATCAATATTTTAACCACCAAACCACGTAAACATTAATTCCAACGACTGTTCTTTTCCAATAACCCATTAAAGTTTGTTTGTTGCCAAGCTAACCGAGAAATATTATTTCCCCTCGTTGTTTCGAGCTATTTGTTTTGGATTATGTTTAATGCTAACTCGGATGGAATGTTAGTAAATAATGTTTTTACATCTAGTGGGATTATAATATGGTTAGTAGGCACTAGTTGTTTTACTATAAATTTCTGAAAATACCAACTACCTTTTATAGAATATTGAGTTTGTCCTACTATTTCTTTAATGGTTTCAATTAAAAATTTAGACATATTATATGTGGGCGAGCTTTTTGTTCTTACAATTTGTCGAAGGGGAATATTTGGTTTATGCACCTTTGGTAGTTCGTATATGTATGAATCATATCCATTATGACATATTAATTAATTTGTTATAATTTGTGGTATAAAATTCTTTTTACACCATTTGTTAACTATTCAGTTTATAGCACCTTGTAGCTGTAAGATGGGATCCATTTTTTTCTTTAAATATGTAGTTTTATCATTCAACATTTCATTTATTGTCCTTAAATATTCCTCCTTATTCACAGAAACCTAAATTCTACAAATAAAGACCACTAAAATATAAAAGAATCCGGAAAAAATAAAAATTTCCGTAAATTCACGGTTACGCACTGTATAATACAAGCGTACTTTTTTCATTAAAGTGTCAAGCACAAATATAATTGCGCGTGTATAAATAATCACTCTGTTTGATATAAGCGCATTGTAAATACAAAACGAATAATGAAAGCCGTATATGTTAAAATAATTATTCTTAAGGTACCTTAAAACATATTAAATGCGAATGCAAATCGATCATTTTAAGATAAAAACAAATCTATTCGTTTGTAATAAAAATGCCTTTTCTGTGTATATAAATAAATAATTTCGTGTATTTAAAACACCAATTTTAATCTTAATTATGTGTATTAAAACACGTTTTACCGTCAAATCAAATATTTTATAGAGAATAGCAACTCATTTGTTTTATAAAGCTTTAAATTAATCATATAAATTGATTTTTGGATTACATAAAATCACTTTAAATAAAGTATTTTTTAGAATATTAGGAATATAGCAAATGCGTAGACCGTACTTAAAACAACCTAAATACCTAAGCAAATAACATTCTAAGAAACAACAGAAACGTTAAATCCGATAAAATAGATAAGAATATTGATTATCTTTTGCATTAGTATGCGACGCCACACTAACCTTGGTTTTTAAATAAAAGACAAGCGCGTTCCAATTATTAGTGACGTGCGCTACGTCACTAATAATTGGAACGCGCTAAGGAGGCAATAAAACGCCACAATTTGAACGCTGATGAGAAGTTTCCAGAAAATTACGTCAGATGGGCGTGTATTATTTGGAATAGAATTACGTAAACACTAGTATATTCTAGAAAATAGATAATTTTTGTATATAAATCGCAGCGTTTATAAAATTTATTCATTCATAAATTCAATCGGGAAAATGTCGCATTGAGAAATGAATTTCGAAGTTACTGTTTTTAAATATGCAATAGGCATACTGTCATTAATAATTACCATGTAACAGTAAATACAAAAGTTGGTTTTAAACGTAAGTAGGTAAATAAGGCCGGTCTTAATTCAAAACGCGACAGACGTATTTTCCATGTGTAAAATACGTCTGTCACGTTTTGAATTAGGATCGGCCCTATATAATTTCAATGTAAAATAGTTGTGAAAACATTTGAATGTAAAATAGTTGTAAAAACATGAATTCTTATATACTTTCAATGTAAAATACTTGTGGGCACGTTTTGAATTAGGATCGGCTTTATATTACTTTCAATGAAACACACACGTATGTTGAAAAAAAATGTAAGTGCAGAGAAGAATGTGTGTAGCTGTTTTGAATTCGGTTTTCTAGCGAGAAGTTACACGTGCACCGTTTTGAATTAGGATCGGCGTTATATACTTTTAATGTAAAATGTGAAAACCTGAATTCTTTTCAAATGTAAAATACTTGTGGGCACGTTTTGAATTAGGATCGGCTTTATATTACTTTCAATGTAACACACGTATGTTGAAAAATGTAAGTGCAGAAAAAAAATGTGTGTAGCTGTTTTGAATTCGGTTTTCTAGCGACAAGTTACACGTGCATCGTTTTGAATTAGGATCGGCGTTATATACTTTTAATGTAAAATGTGAAAACCTGAATTCTTATTATACTTTTCAAATGTAAAAATACTTGTGGGCACGTTTTGAATTAGGATCGGCTTTATATTACTTTCAATGGAACATATTTCAAAACACACGTATGTTGAAAATGTAAGTGCAGAGAAAATGTGTGTAGATGTTTTGAATTTGGTTTTCTAGCGAGACAGTATGACAGATGCAAAATATCGCATTCAAGTCAATTGTGTTTTAATTAAAGTGGATTCTGATTTATGTTTAGAGGCTGCAAATACATATGGGCCGGTTTCAATTCAAAATGTGTTCACTCTTGTGATAGGTTGAAAAGTGGGTTGGCAAAGTACGCAGATGGTGATAATCTGCTATATAAGGAGATTGCTCCTGATATTAATTTAAATAGTCGAAGTTTACTGCATATATTTACATACAAACATGTATATAATTGATATTCAGGGATTTAAATACAAGAAAAACGAGTTTGTGTGTAAAGAAATTGCGGTTTTGGACTTGTTGAAAGGTGTTGTTTGGCATCAAATTTTTAAACTGCCAATGCAGTCCAGTTGTTTGAGCCAAGATCATATAAAACATAACGACTGGGTGACAAAGAATATTCATGGTCTTTCTTGGATAAATCTTCAACGGCTGGAATGGTGTTATCATATATAGCGCTTTATTTGAAGCAAATTATCCGACCCGGTGAAGAAGTATTTGTGAAGGGTCTAGAAAAGAAGAAATTGATTGAAACTTATCTAATGCAAAACGTTGTAACTGATATGCTTGCACTAGGTTGTCCTAAGATATCGGAGTTAAAAATCAACAACCGTTTAAAATATAACATCCATTGTTGTAGACACATCAATAATAATCTACAATGTGCAAAACAAAATACCTTGTTATTAAAAGAATGGCTTGATAATAATAAAAAACAATAGAAAGATTGTGTCTGTATTATCCGACTCGGTGAAGAAGTATGTGTGAAGGGTATAGAAAAGAAGAAATGGATGGAAACCTATCTATTGCAAAAACAAAATACTTTGTTATTAAAAGAATGGTTTGATAATAATAAAAACAAATAGAAAAGATTGTGTATGTAGTATTATTGTAGTCAGTAAGAAATCTTTAATGCTGATGTCTGCAGAAAAAACAATTAAACTCAGACAGCACGAATGGGACTCTCAACCCTGAAAGCAATTATAATTGATCAACGCAATAGCTCTTTACTGGTTTTTACAACATTTAACAAATTGTACAGATATCTCGAAAAATTTGCCAAAGACAGACAAACAGATAGGCAGACTGACTGCACCAATTTTCTCATTCTCACTTTTAAAGAATAACAAGTCGTAGTTATTTAAATCGCGAACTCAGTTTATCTACAAGAACTATATAAACGTGGAAATTTATGAAATGCTCCAACTTTAAAAAAAACCCACTATCATTATTCTTTCCTGACAAGGGTAATTTTAACAAAAGTTTTCTTTTTTTTTTATTTGTTCTATAGAACACAACCAGAACTTGACAATAAAGATTGAGCGATTATCACACACATATCTTGAGTATATATATAAAGATATTAAACAATAAGAACAGCAGAAAATTCAACCCATGTCAGACAGCTTTTTTCTTGTCAACGATAGTCTAGTCTAATGCTTCTTCAGCATTTGCATTTCCATATTTAAGTACTGAAGGCAACTCTGCAATTTTAGATCACATGCATTTCTAATTTCAATTACAAAAAAAGTATGAAAGCATCTATTTGAAATGCATTTCTAACTTTAATCGCAAAAAAATGAGAGCATCTATTCGAAATATGCACTCAGATTAAAAGTCAAAAATTGCTTTACACCGTTCTGTAAACTGAGATTACGTAGTTATTAAATCGGGAGTAATGTGAAATGAAACACACAATGTATGTTTCTTTATTGTAATCTATAAAATACATATATATATATATATATATATATATATATATATATATATATTTATGTACTCTAGAATAAACATACTATAATTCACTTAAGTTTCCCAAATATAAAAGAACAGTTCTAACTCACTCCAACTCTGAACGGTTAAAAAAATATTGCATTATCAATTCTATGATGGCTGTCTTCTTCATCTTTGACGCGCGGTCGTTTTCTGGTTGTTCTTCTTCGTGTTAACTAAAAAAGATTCAAATGAATATTATATATCAAGTAAATGCATTAAGAAAATTAAATCTATATATTAAGCTAACGAAATACATACTCTGTATTGGTGTCATTAGGTCGTACGTTGCAATTGGTGGATCTGCTCACGGCGTCAACGATTTTTCACCAGTACTTAATTTGGATTGACTATAAACTACTCAATAATTTTTTTAGCCCAATCACTATCATTATTCTTTCCTGACAAGGACAATTTTTTTAAAAAAAGGTTTTCATTTTTGATTTGTTTTATAGAACACACAACTACAACTTGACAATAAAGATTGAACGATTATCACACACACACATATCTTGAGTATATAAGGATATTAAACAACAAGAACAGCAGAAAATTCAACTCATGTAAGCAAGAATTTAATGCTAAGGTATTGTCTAAATAGCAATTGTAGAAAAATATGAAATCTATAAAAATTTAATAAAGCCAGTCATGTATAAATTTTTTTAATGCTGACATCCACAGGAAAAATAAAAAGCGAGAAATTTAATGCTAACATCAACAGAATAATAAATAAATCCACTTAGACAGCATTAATGGAAGACCGGCCTGGCTTCGAAACTGTGCACGCGTATATACCATATTTTAAAATTAAAGTTGTCAATTGCAAAACAAAAAATTAAATTTTACCTAGAAATCATTTTAAAATATTTACTTTTTCAGTACAACTGAAAGAACTTGACTTTATACATTTTTTAATCGATATCATAGACTTTTTCTATACTGTTGGTAAAAATCTACGTGAAGTATTTATATTAAATAATAAACTGACCTGTTAGAAAAATTAAAATTTGCATCGTTTTCTGAAAAAATTGCGTACTTTTTCAGTACAACTGAAAGAACTTGAGTTTATACATTTTTTAATCGATATCAGACTGTACAGAAACAGTAATGTTTAATTATATCAGTCAAAAACATGATGTGTTTACTATTAAACAAAACAAAATTGTTCTTAATCCAAGTGATGATAAAAGAATTCTTAGTACCTCAACCACTGATACATACGACCAGCGAGTACTGTGTTAAAAATTGTTTTCGTTGCAGAAAGTAACATCAATTCCCGTCAATATTACTGTATTAGTCGATTAAGGCATGAGTTAATTTTTTTACAACGTTTCTTTTTATTCGCTTGAACACATTTTTATAATAAAAATAAACCTTGATACAAAAAAATCACATTCAGTTTTACTGAAAAGTTACAATTTACATGCATATATAGGTAATTTGTGTGAAATTCTTTAAAACCATGAGTGTGTAAAAAATTATTAAACAAAAACGGTTTAATCGAGACATTTTTTTTCAAAATTTGCTTTGTTTTTATTTAAAATATTTCATATGTAATCATAATAAAAAAATAGCGCTGTAATTATAATGTATATTCTGTACACATCATAAATCAAAGGTCGTATAAAAACGCATCTGAATGAAAAAAAAATGATGTTGTATGCTAAATTCCTTTTGTAGTGGTTTTTGCTCAGAGCTGCCTTCAGTATGTAAATATTGGAAATGCTGCATAGCGAATTTTTTGTCATAGTTATGTACTGAAAGCAACTCTGCAATTTTTTAGATAGCATGCACGATTCAAGCTTGAAAATCGTCTTGAATAAAAACGTAAATATAGGAGATTTTTTTTTAACAATTTGCATCCAAAGCAATTTGCTATGCAATTATTACTTTTACAGTTGTTTTTTGCTTACGCGTTTTTCCGTAAAACTCAGCTGAATGAAAAAAAAATAAAATTTATACTTCGCTAGAAAACCAAATTCAAAGCATCTACACACATTTTCTCTGCACTTACATTTTTTCAGCGCTTTATTTGAATCAAATTATCCGACCCGGTGAAGAAGTATTTGTGAAGGGTTTAGAAAATAAGAAATTGATTGAAACCTTCACAAGTACGCATTTTTTTTCGTTTTGGATTTATCTAAAAATAGGATACCTTTCAATCTACCCGAGTTTAACTATATTAGCATAAATGTATTGTAGAGAAAAAGTAGTAGTAACCGTTCTGTTTAAAAATCCAGTTTGTTATTGTTTAAAGATGAGTTAGCATAAGGTTGATGAGTATGTTTTTCAATATTAACAATTGCATTATCGAAGTAAACTTTTTCACGCACGTTCAGTATTTCACTATTCATTTTACATTTTAATTAAATAAATGCAGTCCTAACGATTGTAGAAACAACGGCTGGAATAGTGTTATCATATATAACGCTTTATTTGAAACAAATTATCCGACCCGGTGAAGAAGTATTTTGTGAAGGGTTTAGAAAAGAAGAAATTGATTGAAACCTATATACAGGGTGAATGGTATCGTTCGTGCAAAAATGAACTGGGAGATAGTACACTTAATTTGCAACAAAAATTGTTAATATGACCCCTGTCCTATCTCGATTGGTTTAGGAGATATGGTTTTTTTTAGTTTGTTTCTTAATAACGGGACTTCTTACAGTAAAAATTAAATTTCTCGGCTTCTGCTTCAAATAACTAGAAAAACAATCCGATTTTCATAAACTACATTAAATTTCCTATAAAAACAACTATTTCGATTTTTTAAATTTTAAAAGAAACATTTATTATATAGCATTAAAAGGTAAAAAATTACAAAGAAAATTTTTTTAACAAAGTTTAAAGTAATATTACAGCAAAATTATTTTATCTACAAATGAGCAAATGTCACAAAAACAACCTCATTTCATAAGGTTTCCAGTAGTGCGAAACACTTTCTATTTGATTTTGAATTTATCAAGTATGGAAATATGGAAACAAATATTTGTTTCCAATTCGCATTAAAATTCGCCCACTGCTTTGATTATCTAATGATCCCACAACGTTTTTCCGGTATTACGGAGGCAATAATTTGATAAATTAAATTTTATTTGTATTGTTCAAAATGCTGACCACCGCACCTGATACAGGTTCTTGCTCTTTTCCGCATACCTACCATGATCACGCTCATAGATAGCTTCTCTGTTAAGAGTTGACATCCATTTTCGAGCCTTTGTCTTAAATTTTCCAAACTGGCTACCTCCGGGCTGTGTACGTATTCTTTTAAAAAGCCCCATACAAAGTAATCCATGGGATTCAAGTCAGGCGATCTTTCTGGCCACGGAATCGGTTCTCCTTTACCAATCTACCTTGCGTATTGTTCGTTTAAAAACTGGCGGACACTATGTGTGTAATGAGGAGGAGCCCCGTCATGTTGAAAAATGATATCTCTACGAACTTCTAATGGGACATCTTCCAACAGTAGGGGTAGTTGATTTTGAAGAAAGTCCAAATACACTTTTCCATTGGGTTTCTTTCGAAAATATAGGGGCCAATAAGGGTGTTTTCTATCACAGCCGCCCACACGTTTAGGCTGAATCTGCGTTGGAACTATTTCTGTCTTAATGAATGAGCGTTTTCATCGGCATAATAGTGGTAATTGTGGAGATTTAGAACGCCAGCGTGCGTAAAGAGGGACTTATCAGACCACAGTATTTTTCGAAAGAAATGGCGCTCCTCAATATCCCGTGCTAATAACCAACGGCAGCACATCAACCTTCGTTGGAAATCTTCGCCTCCGCCTTCCAGAGCTTGAACAGGTGTAAAGTGAAAAGGACGAACATTATTCTTGTGCAGAACATCTACTACTTTCCATTGCGAAACTACAACCTCTTTTGCAATTTGACGTGTAGAAGTTGTAGGGTCTTGTTCCACTCGATCCAAGACAAACTCGTCAATCTCTACGTCCAGATCTTGCCCCCTTTCATTAGGTACCTGAAATGCCCCTCCATCAAAGAGCCATTGGTGCATTCTTGCAAACACGTTGCGACTGGGAATCGGACGATTTTGGAACCGACGTTGATATTCCTCCCGTGCTCTTGTAGCATTACCATTACAAAAACCATAAATGAAATGCATATCTGCATATTCTCTATTGCAATAACGAGCAGGTATTTTAAATAATAATTTAGTACGTATCAAAAACTTATACGAATACAACTGTCTAATCAGTGACAATACTTCACACTGTCAATGTGACAACTACATGCTATGAATGTATCTGTGCTCTTAAAATTACTGTACATTTTTGTTTTCAATTCACACTGCCTTGATTATCTTATAATCGAACAAGGTTTTTTCGGCATTACGAAGGCAATAATTTAATAAATTAAAAATCAAATAGAAAGTGTTGCGCACTGCTGGAAACCTTATGAAATGAGGTTATTTTTGTGAGATTTGCTCATTTGTAGATAAAATAATTTCGCTGTAATATTACTTTAAACTTTGTTAAAAAAATTTCCTTTGTAATTTTTTTACCTTTTAATGCTTTATAATAAATGTTTCTTTTAAAATTAAAAAAATCGAAATAGTTGCTTTTTATAGGAAATTAGATGTAGTTTATGAAAATCGGGTTGTTTATCTAGTTATTTGAAGCAGAAGCCAAGAAATTTAACTTTTACTGAAAGAAGTCGCGTTATTAAGAAACAAACCAAAAAAAACCATATCTCCTAAACCAAACGAGATAGGACAGGGGTCATATTAACAATTTTTGTTGCAAATTAAGTGTACTCTCTCCCAGTTCATTTTTGCACGAACGATACCATTCACCCTGTATAATGCAAAAACATTGTAACTGATATGCTTGCACTAAGTTGTCCTAAGCTATCGGAGTTAAAAAACATCCATTGTTGTAGACACCGCAATAATAATGTGCAATGCACAAAACAAAATACCTTTTTTTTATTAAGAGAATGGCTTGATAATAATAAAAAACAATAGAAAGATTTTGTCTGTGTTTACTAATCCTCACACTGTCTTTAATTGAATATTTTGGTATTTTGGTTGCAAGTTTGATGTGGGGTAAATGATGATTTAAGAATAGTTTTTTTTCATTTGATTTATCAACTTTTACTAAAAGTGCGTGTAAAAATTAATAAACAACATTGACGGTTTTAATCTGAGACATTCTTTTCAAAACTTGCTTTAATTTTTAATAAAATTTTTATATGTAACCATAAAAATAGCGCTGTAATGATGGTGTATTTTCTGTACACACAACATAAATCAAAGGTAGTATAAAAAACATTTGATTACTATACTGCAAGCAAGCAAATTTTTTCAGTAAACGCAGCTGAATGAAAAATAAGGTTGATGAGTATGTTTTTTCACGCACGTTCAGTATTTCACTATTCATTTTTTACATTTTAATTAAATAAATGTAGTCCTAACGATTATAGAAACAACGGCTGGAATGAAGTTATCATATAGCGCTTTATTTGAAGCAAATTATCCGAGCCGGTGAAGAAGTATTTGTGAAGGGTTTAGAAAAGAAGAAATTGATTGAAACCTATCTAATGCAAAACATTGTAACTGATATGCTTGCACTAGATCGTCCTAAGCTATCGGAGTTAAAAATCAACAATCGTTTAAAATATAACATCCATTGTTGTAGACACCGCAATAATAATAATCTGCAATGCACAAAACAAAATACCTTTTTTTATTAAAAGAATGGCTTGATAATAATAAAAAACAATAGAAAGATTTTGTCTGTGTTTACTAATCCTCACACTGTCTTTAATTGAATATTTTGGTATTTTGGTTGCAAGTTTGATGTGGGTAAATGACGATTTAACAATAGTTTTTTTTTCATTTGATTTATCAACTTTTACTAAAAGTGCGTGTAAAAATTAATAATTAGTAACGCTATTTTGAAATTAACTGTGAAATGCGTGAATCTAATCAGAACAGTCGATGCAATAACGAAACACATTATAATAATCAAAGCAAATATTAGTATATTGAAGCTTGCTATTATAAATAAGGTATATGAAGACAATCGTCAGGAAAATCCTAGTAGGCTGGAATCTAATTTGGCACATCTTAAAAGTTACCTTGTACGATTGAGGTACTTGAAACGCTCTTTGGAATATCAAGGTAAAGGTATTGATGCAACGCTTTCTAGAGGTCATATTCGAAAAAAATCTGATTTGGCATGATGTACAATCATGTTTTGGAAGTCGAATAATTACGGGACTTATTACCAATTTAAGTTATAGAGATCCTCTAGTGTTCTTAGACAAGGCGTTCGCTAGTTTTAAACGCAAGATTGTTGCTTGCTTAAAAAAGTCAATGTTGAAAGTTAATGTAATATTGACCGTTAACTTTGTTAAGCCTACAACTGGCGAAATAGATTTGAAAACGTTTCCTACTGCAAATCGTCACATCGATATAAATACCAATCTCATGTCGAAGTAAACTTTTTCACGCACGTTCAGTATTTCACTATTCATTTTTTTACATTCTAATTAAATAAATGTAGTCCTAACGATTGTAAAAACAACGGCTGGAATGAAGTTATCATATAGCGCTTTATTTGAAGCAAATTATCCGACCCGGTGAAGAAGTATTTGTGAAGGGTTTATAAAAGAAGAAATTGATTGAAACCTATATATAATGCAAAAACATTGTAACTGATATGCTTGCACTAGGTTGTCCTAAGCTATCGGAGTTAAAAATCAACAATCGTTTAAAATATAACATTCATTGTTGTAGACACCGCAATAATAATCTGCAATGCACAAAACAAAATACCTTTTTTTATTAAAAGAATGGCTTGATAATAATAAAAAAACAATAGAAAGATTTTGTCTGTGTTTACTAATTGGAAAAATACGACTGTCGCGTTTTGAATTAGGACCTGTCCTATATAATTTCAAATGTAAAAATAGTTGTGAAAACATTTCAATGTAAAATACTTGTGGGTACGTTTTTGAATTAGGATCGGTTTATATTACTTTCAATGAAACACGGCTCCACTTGCTTTGCAAAGGAACTTTTAATATAAAATCAAGAAAGATTGCGGTATTGTTTATAAGTCGGGAACCGGAACAAACGTTGAACACCCTCCTTTAAGTGGATCATGATTGTTTATATTCACCTTCAAGTGTAAAACTTCTTGGATTGCCCGACCTGAATCCTTTTCGCTAAATTCCTATAATCGCTTCGAAATCTTGTCTAATACGTTCTCCTTATACCACCGCTTGAGATTGGTATTTATATCGATGTGACGATTTGCAGTAGGAAACGTCTTCAAATCTATTTCGCCAGTTGTAGGCTTAACAAAGTTAGCGGTCAATATTACATTAACTTTCAACATTGACTTTTTAAGCAAGCAACAATCTTGCGTTTAAAACTAGCGAACGCCTTGTCTAAGAACACTAAAGGATCTCTATAAATTAAATTGGTAATAAGTCCCGTAATTATTCGACTTCCAAAACGTGATTGTACATCATGCCAAATCAGATTTTTTCGAATATGACCTCTAGAAAGCGTTGCATCAATACCTTTACCTTGATATTCCAAAGAGCGTTTCAAGTACCTCAATCGTACAAGGTAACTTTTAAGATGTGCCAAATTAGATTCCAGCCTACTAGGATTTTCCTGACGATTGTCTTCATATACCTTATTTATAATAGCAAGCTTCAATATACTAATATTTGCTTTGATTATTATAATGTGTTTCGTTATTGCATCGACTGTTCTGATTAGATTCACGCATTTCACAGTTAATTTCAAAATAGCGCTACTAATTATTAATTTTTACACGCACTTTTAGTAAAAGTTGATAAATCAAATGAAAAAAAAAACTATTGTTAAATCATCATTTACCCACATCAAACTTGCAACCAAAATACCAAAATATTCAATTAAAGACAGTGTGGGGATTAGTAAACACAGACAAAATCTTTCTATTGTTTTTTATTATTATCAAGCCATTCTTTTAATAAAAAAAGGTATTTTGTTTTGTGCATTGCAGATTATTATTATTGCGGTGTCTACAACAATAGATGTTATATTTTAAACGATTGTTGATTTTTAACTCCGATAGCTTAGGACGATCTAGTGCAAGCATATCAGTTACAATGTTTTGCATTAGATAGGTTTCAATCAATTTCTTCTTTTCTAAACCCTTCACAAATACTTCTTCACCGGGTCGGATAATTTGCTTCAAATAAAGCGCTATATGATAACTTCATTCCAGCCGTTGTTTCTATAATCGTTAGGACTACATTTATTTAATTAAAATGTAAAAAAATGAATAGTGAAATACTGAACGTGCGTGAAAAACATACTCATCAACCTTATTTTCATTCAGCTGCGTTTACTGAAAAAATTTGCTTGCTTGCAGTATAGTAATCAAATGTTTTTATACTACCTTTGATTTATGTTGTGTGTACAGAAAATACACCATCATTACAGGGCTATTTTTATGGTTACATATAAAAATTTTATTAAAAATTAAAGCAAGTTTTGAAAAAATGTCTCAGATTAAAACCGTCAATGTTGTTTATTAATTTTACACGCACTTTTAGTAAAAGTTGATAAATCAAATGAAAAAACTATTCTTAAATCATCATTTACCCCACATCAAACTTGAAACCAAAATACCAAAATATTCAATTAAAGACAGTGTGAGGATTAGTAAACACAGACAAAATCTTTCTATTGTTTTTATTATTATCAAGCCATTCTTTTAATAAAAAGATATTTTGTTTTGTGCATTGCACATTATTATTGCGGTGTCTACAAAAATGGATGTTTTTAACTCCGATAGCTTAGGACAACTTAGTGCAAGCATATCAGTTACAATGTTTTTGCATTATATATAGGTTTCAATCAATTTCTTCCTTTCTAAACCCTTCACAAAATACTTCTTCACCGGGTAGGATAATTTGTTTCAAATAAAGCGTTATATATGATAACACTATTCCAGCCGTTGTTTCTACAATCGTTAGGACTGCATTTATTTAATTAAAATGTAAAATGAATAGTGAAATACTGAACGTGCGTGAAAAGTTTACTTCGATAATGCAATTGTTAATATTGAAAACATACTCATCTACCTTATGCTAACTCATCTTTAAACAATAACAAACTGGATTTTTAAACAGAACGGTTACTACTACTTTTTCTCTACAATACATTTATGCTAATATAGTTAAACTCGGGTAGATTGAAAGGTATCCTATTTTAGATAAATCCAAAACGAAAAAAATGCGTACTTGTGAAGGTTTCAATCAATTTCTTATTTTCTAAACCCTTCACAAATACTTCTTCACCGGGTCGGATAATTTGATTCAAATAAAGCGCTGAAAAATGTAAGTGCAGAGAAAATGTGTGTAGATGCTTTGAATTTGGTTTTCTAGCGAGACAGTATGAATTTTAATTTTTTTTCATTCAGCTGAGTTTTACGGAAAAACGCGTAAGCAAAAAACAACTGTAAAAGAAATAATTGCATAGCAAATTGCTTTGGATGCAAATTGTTAAAAAAAAAATCTCCTATATTTACGTTTTTATTCAAGACGATTTTCAAGCTTGAATCGTGCATGCTATCTAAAAAATTGCAGAGTTGCTTTCAGTACATAACTATGACAAAAAATTTGCTATGCAGCATTTCCAATATTTACATACTGAAGGCAGCTCTGAGCAAAAACCACTACAAAAGGAATTTAGCATACAACATCATTTTTCTTTCATTCAGTTGCGTTTTTATACGACCTTTGATTTATGATGTGTACAGAATATACATTATAATTACAGCGCTATTTTTTTTATTATGATTACATATGAAATATTTTAAATAAAAACAAAGCAAATTTTGAAAAAAATGTCTCAGATTAAACCGTCTTTGTTTAATAATTTTTACACACTCATGGTTTTAAAGAATTTCACACAAATTACCTATATATGCATGTAAATTGTTACTTTTCAGTAAAACTGAATGTGATTTTTTTGTATCAAGGTTTACTTTTATTATAAAAATGTGTTCAATTCTAACTTCTTTCTCTGCATTGCCCTAAGCGAATAAAAAGAAACGTAAAAAAATTAACTCATGCCTTAATCGACTAATACAGTAATATTGACGGGAATTGATGTTACTTTCTGCAACGAAAACAATTTTTAACACAGTACTCGCTGGTCGTATGTATCAGTGGTTGAGGTACTAAGAATTCTTTTATCATCACTTGAATTAAGAACAATTTTGTTTTGTTTAATAGTAAACACATCATGTTTTTGACTGATATAATTAAACATTACTGTTTCTGTACAGTCTGATATCGATTAAAAAAATGTATATACTCGAGTTCTTTCAGTTGTACTGAAAAAGTACGCAATTTTTTTCAGAAAACGATGCAAATTTTTAATTTTTTCTAACAGGTCAGTTTATTATTTAATATAAATACTTCACGTAGATTTTTTACCAACAGTATAGAAAAAAGTCTATGATATCGATTAAAAAAATGTATAAAAGTCAAGTTCTTTCAGTTGTACTGAAAAAAAGTAAATATTTTAAAATGATTTCTAGGTAAAGAGGGCAGCGGCTCTTTTGGTACTTAGATTGGCAGAGACCATAGGGGTCGGTATGGCAGTCTAAGACACACTACCGCGATGTGGAAGGCAACGGAAAACCACCACATTATCTCCCAAGTACACAGCGTACCTAAATTATAATAAAATGATGGCATTCTCTGGGGTAAAAGATTCCGGAGTTAAAATAGTCCCCCATTCGGATCTCCGGGAGGGGACTACTTCGGAGGATGCGATCGGAAAGTTAAAAATAAGAGTCGGGAACATTCTGCGAGTCGGAGCGTGGAATGTTAGAAGTATGAAGCAAGTAGGTAAACTAGAGAACCTAAAAATCGAAATGAATAGGTTATCACTAGACATAGTAGGGATCAGCGAAGTTCGGTGGCCAGAGGCGGGGGATTTTTGGAGTGGAGACTTCAGGGTAATTCATACAGGAGCAGAGGACGGAAATTTGGGTGTGGGCATAGTTATGCGGAAAAAGATAGGACACTGTGTGGAAAATTACTTACAAAAGAACGAAAGAGTACTCATGGTTAGATTAGAATCTAAACCGGTAAACACAGTAATAATACAAGTATACATGCCCACCTCTAGCTACAGTGACGAAGAGGTAGAAGCCATCTACAAAGATATCGAAGACATATTAAGATACGTAAAAGGACATGAAAATTTAATAATTACGGGGGATTTTAATGCTGTGGTAGGTGAGGGTAGGGAAGGAGCGGTAGTAGGTTTATTTGGTTTAGGCACGAGAAACGACAGGGAAATAGGCTGGTAGAATTTTGCGACAAGAACAATTTAATCACCACAAACACATTATTTCAACATCATGCTAGAAGTCGATATACGTGGAAGATGCCAGGAGATATAGGACGATATCAAATAGATTACATTCTTGTTAGACAACGGTTTAGGAATCAAGTAAAGACTGTAGAAGCTACCCAGAGGCAGATATAGATACTGACCACAACATCGTAATTATGAAGGCCGCACTTAAATTTAAAAATCTGAAAAGAGGAACGGAAAAAGGCACTTGGACTTAGAGAAACTAAAAGACAAAGATATTCAAGTAAGATTCGAAAAAAGTCAAATGAATTGCTGAATGATATCGCGAAAATATCTGAAACTAAGGAAGTAGAAACAGAATGGAATAACATTAAATCCAGCCTAGACATGGCGGCCAGAGATATTTTGGGGTATACACAAAAGAAAATAAGAAACCATGGATAACAAAGGATATCGTGAATTTAATAGAAGAAAGACGAAAATACAAAATAAATCAGACGAAACAGGAAAACAGAGATACAAAGCCATAAAATGGGAAATTATTCGAAAATGCAGGAAAGCTAAAGAACAATGGATTGATGAAAAGTGCAAAGAAGTACAAACTAAGATGGAAATAGGAAAGACAGACGAAGCATACAAATTAATTAGAATGAATTTTAGGGATATAAAACCGTATAGCAAAAATATAAGGGACGCACAAGGAAACGTCATTATAGAAAACGTAGAAAATGAGTAGATGGCAAGAATATATAGGAATTTATATGCAGGAGAGGAACTAACTGCATTAGAACAGGAATCAGACATTGAAAATGATGACTTGGGATATCCTATACTTCGAGACGAGTTTGAATTAGCATTAAAGAGTCTGAAAAATGGTAAGGCGCCGGGTACAGATAAGGTGCAAGCAGAAACTCTAAAAGCCGCTGGACAAGCAGTAACAGAACGTCTCTTCCAACTTGTAAGCTATATGTATGAGACAGGCGAGATACCCAAAGATTTCAAACGTAGCATCATAGTAACTATACCAAAAAAGAAAGGCGCGGATAGATGTGAAAATTTTCGAACAATAAGTTTGACAGCACACGTGTCAAAAATATTAACAAGAATTGTGCAAAGACGAATGGAAAACGAGCTGAAGAAATACTAGAGAAGACCAATTTGGGTTTAGGCGAAACAGGGGAACACGGGAGGCTATTTTAGCTCTGAGAGTGATAATGGAGAAAACAATAGAAAAAGGGGAAAGCATGTATATAGGGTTTGTAGATCTGGAAAAAGCATTCGACAATGTAAATTGGAAAAAATGTTTGAAATACTCAAAAGGATTGGAATGAGTTATAGGGATAGACGAATAGTACATAGCTTATACAAAGAGCAAACAGCAGTAATAGAATTAGAGCAGGAACGTAGAAAAGTAAACATTAGGAAAGGGGTGAGACAGGGATGTGCCCTATCCCCATTGATTTTTAACTTGTACATAGAAGAGGCAATGAATACTGTCAAATGCAGAAAGACATTTGGAATTACTATGCAGGGACAAAAAATTGATATGCTTAGATTTGCAGATGATATAGCGGTATTAGCATCTAGCAAGGAAGAGTTAGAAGCGGCTCTTAATGAAATGGAAACGGTTCTAACAGAGAGATACGGTATGAAAATTAACAAAACTAAAACTAAAGTTCTAGTTTGCAAAGGTGGGAAAATAAATCAAAACAAGAATACAAGTATTTAACACGAACTTACAAGAGGTTAAGGATTTCTGCTACCTAGGAAGCCAAATAACGCAAGATGGGAAAAGCACAAAAGATATAAAACAAAGATTAGCACAAGGTCGTGCTACATTTAACAAGAAAAGCAACTATTGTGCTCAAAGACCACAAACATAGAAACAAGGAAAAGATTGCTTAAAACATATGTGTGGAGCACAGCACTGTACGGCTGTGAAGCCTGGACAGTAGGAGAAGCGGACAAGAAAAAGGTAGAAGCCTTTGAAATGTGGTGTTACAGGCGTATGATGAAGATATCATGGACAGACAAAGTTAAGAACGAAGAGGTACTAAAAATGGTAGGGAAGAAAGAAATATGTGGAAAACGGTAAAAATAGGAGAGATAGGATGATAGGCCACATACTACGGCATGAAGGAATAGTGCGGAATATTTTAGAAGCAGAGATAGGAAAAAAGAGAAGAAGAGGCAGACCTAGATTAGACTACTGCACACAGATAGTAAAAGATGTAGGCTGTAGAGGTTTCAGGGAGATGTGTAGGCTAGCCCAGAATAGAAATCAATGGAGGTACGCATCCAACCAATCCCAAGATGGATAAACTAATGACGAAAAGATAACTGTGCGTAAACATGATGATTATTATAAGTAACTACAAGAATTGGTTGGGCAATATTCTCGAATAATGTTAAGTGTGTGAAAGGATTTACTACAAAACCATTATTTCGGCAAATGTCTAAGTGTTGGGGGATCTTGGTAGCCACAGGTTGCTTAACCTCCTTCACTGAATCTCGGTAAAATAGGGTATAAAATTAGAAAACAATAGAAAGGGAACGAGCTGAATACACATACTCCTGAAAAGAAGAAAAGAAGAAAAGAAGATAACCACCAAAAACGCAAAATCAAAGAAGCTGCCTATATAACCCTACATAAAAATAACTGCGTTGCAAACGAATCCGTGACTTTCAGTAAACAATGGATTCCATTACTAAAAGAAATAACAAAAGAAATAACAAATGAAAATCAAATGCCCACAATATCTAGGTAGCATTGCAAGTTTTTTCTGGGTTTTCCTTGCAATATTAACATGAAATACAGCCTACATACATGATTTCTATTTATACATAAAATAACTAATTACATAAAAATAAGCATATTAACAAACCTTGTAAAACAGCATTGGTATCTGACAAGTATAAATCCACAATAAGGTTACCTCAAAACCATATACAATCTCCGTTGAACAGTATTGGTATCTGACAAGTGTAAACCCGCCATAGGGTCGCCTCAGATCCATATACAATCTTCATAGAACAACATTGGTATCGACAAGTGTAAACCCGCCATAGGGTCGCCTCAGATCCATATACAATCTTCATAGAACAACATTGGTATCTGACAAGTGTAAACCCGCCATAGAGTCGCCTCAGAACCATGTTAAAATCTACCAAAGAGGTAACTTAAATTATAATGAATTTTCCCCTTTCAAAATAAATATAAAAAAAAAACGACTACTTAAGCCTTTCAATAATGCAATCGCACACTTCTTTAATAACCATCCTCTCAATTGTATAAATAGAAACATGTTAAAAAATGTTGACTGAAACGCAGACACAAAAACGGTAGCAGTCTTTTGAAATGCTCCAGATGTATGAGGACGATAGCATGGACAGACAAAGATAATAACAAATAAGTTACAGAAATAGTATGGGAACAAGGATATCTGGGGAAAAAGAGAAATAGTAGGGCGGAATACGTTCTAAGGCATTTTTGGGGAATAGTATGTGATATATTACAAGCAGAGAAAGGAAAAAAGAGGTAGATGTAGACCTAGATCAGACAGTTATAGATGCAAACTGTGCATATTTCAGGGAAATCTGTAGGTTAGTTCAGAATAGGGAACAATGATGGTACGCGTCTAACCAGTTCTAGGACTGAAGACCTAATGATGATGATGAGGTGTTTTGCAATTGACAACTTTAATTTTAAAATATGGTATATACGCGTGCACAGTTTCGAAGCCAGGCCGGTCTTCCATTAATGCTGTCTAAGTGGATTTATTTATTATTCTGTTGATGTTAGCATTAAATTTCTCGCTTTTTATTTTTCCTGTGGATGTCAGCATTAAAAAAATTTATACATGACTGGCTTTATTAAATTTTCTATAGATTTCATATTTTTCTACAATTGCTATCTAGACAATACCTTAGCATTAAATTCTTGCTTACATGAGTTGAATTTTCTGCTGTTCTTGTTGTTTAATATCCTTATATACTCAAGATATGTGTGTGTGTGTGATAATCGTTCAATCTTTATTGTCAAGTTGTAGTTGTGTGTTCTATAAAACAAATCAAAAATGAAAACCTTTTTTTTTTTAAAAATTGTCCTTGTCAGGAAAGAATAATGATAGTGATTGGGCTAAAATTATTGAGTAGTTTATAGTCAATCCAAATTAAGTACTGGTGAAAAAATCGTTGACGCCGTGAGCAGATCCACCAATTGCAACGTACGACCTAATGACACCAATACAGAGTATGTATTTCGTTAGCTTAATATATAGATTTAATTTTCTTAATGCATTTACTTGATATATAATATTCATTTGAATCTTTTTTTTTAGTTAACACGAAGAAGAACAACCAGAAAACGACCGCGCGTCAAAGATGAAGAAGACAGCCCTCATAGAATTGATAATGCAATATTTTTTAACCGTTCAGAGTTGGAGTGAGTTAGAACTGTTCTTTTATATTTGGGAAACTTAAGTGAATTATAGTATGTTTATTCTAGAGTACATAACATTATATATATATATATATATATATATATATATATATATATATATTGCTGTGAAACCTCTTGAATTACCTGGTCTGTTGATTTTCTTCTGTTAATCGCCTCGGCTGCTCCTCTAGATAACTTTCATCCTCATACATAACAAAAACAAACACATTCCTACCACAAACATCAACGTTAACTCTATTTACATCAATATTCACAATACATTAAAATTTCAAAATTAAAATTAAGCATAAATTTTAATATCAGAAAATTTCAAAATTAAATTCATTATCAGTTTAATGTGCATCCAAAATTAAAGTCCTTGTAGGATGCCTACTAATTACTATAACAATATATGCAGAGTACAAAGGGAGCATCTACCACCCCTTTACGTTAATTAACCAGGTTCGTCTAATTGAGCTCAAAGACATACCCATATTTTTATCATAATCCAGAACATCAATACTAAATACCCCTTTCTACTTAAACAAGCAAATTTCACCTTAAAATTAAAATTTTATGGTTAGTACAATTTCACTAATGTCCATTTAAAGTAAATCAATTATAAAGTTATTCAACCCACACAAAAATGTCAAACAAAATAGTATAATTTACCTGAAGGTTACTGTCCTCGTAGCTTCAATGTACATCGTCCCTTTAGTTAATCACACCATTCCAACAGGATTATATTTACGGCTTCTAATTCTCAACGCTTTTAAAATTTTCTCCATCACCATTTATTTAAAGTTGTTTCTGGGCTTTTCCGGAACACATCTGTGTATATCTGACCCTGGTTTTGTGGATCCAGACACGTTTTTGAACCATTTAATTATTAACACCCCCGAAAAATAACAAAGAAATTCATACTTCTTTCACCAATATACGCCAAAACTGCCTACTTTTGTGTATACATTTGTCGTTGTAAATTTTGCTAATTGGTACAGTGATACTAAATTTTATTACCTTGTATCTAAGTGCACTGAAGTACATTCATGTTAGCACGTAAATAACAAACTATTTTGAGTCACTAAAATATACGAGCAAAATTTTAAATTATTTTATCAAACTAAAATGCTCTGTTTAACATCTTGAATCAAGTCGCGGATGTAAGAGTTTTTAACGCATCGAATAGTCAAAAATCTAAGAGGCCGAAATTCATATTACCACCGGTATATATAGCGAATAGCCGGCACGTCGCTTTTGTCCTCACAACAGACAATTCTTAAGAATTTCTCATTCTATGTTCCCAGTCCGTCGCTCGCGCGTCGGTTTTTCAATTTTCACTCGCCCCATTTAAATCTCAGAAATTCTCACACGGCACGCAAACATGTCCGAGAAAAACTAATTAATTTTGTACAGAAATTGTTGTTTCTACCTCTGATATTTGCATCCTATTTTCAACCAATTGTGACCCTCGTGACGTTGCTTAAATCACGCCTTTTACTATATGTGTCTTTGCTTGACGCATTTTCTCTTTCCTTTTCTAACCTGTTCGTATTGGTGCAAATTGATATTCTTTATTATCGATTATATTTTAGTCCATGTGGACTATCTGGGTTAAATAACCCCGAATCGCATTTTCTCGTGAATATTAAGCCCCGGTTTCTCCAAGATTCTTTGAAACCATTTGTTATCTACACAATTTTCGCCGTACGTGATATTTAAACTACGCAGGTGTTCAAAATAATATTAATTCTCAGAGCTTTTTAAATAAACCCTGTTTTGTATTTCGCGCTAAAGCATCTGACCGTTTCCAATATCCTTAGAATCGACATGTTTATCTAAACAAATTAAACTGAGATTGCCTTTTAAAATACGCAGGTGTGTTCAAACATCCTACTTCTAACTAACACTTCTACGATTTGCATTTTAGTGGGTTTTTTACAAGTTTCTATAGATATTATCTGTACGTTTTGTTCAATACCGGTTACTTGAAATAGAGTTAATTAAGATAAATTTTGCATGTAATTTCTCTTTGTTTAGGAATAATTACATTACACGCAGAGCTTTTTAATACTGTTTCTTTTGATATAAAGCGTCTTGTCCATGATTTAAATCTCTTATTTTTATTGAAACTAATAAATTTTTATGCTTCACGGTTTTAATAACGCGTATTATCTAATAATATTCATTATACACGGTGATTAAAATTATTTGATGTGATTATTTAATTTTCTACCCTGGTCTAAATATGAGTAATATATATATATATTCTTTTAATAACAAAGTATATTGTTTTTGCAATAGATAGGTTTCCATCCATTTCTTCTTTTCTATACCCTTCACACATACTTCTTCACCGAGTCGGATAATACAGACACAATCTTTCTATTGTTTTTTATTATTATCAAGCCATTCTTTTAATAACAAGGTATTTTGTTTTGCACATTGCAGATTATTATTGCTGTGTCTACAACAATGGATGTTATATTTTAAACGGTTGTTGATTTTTAACTCCGATATCTTAAGACAATCTAGTACAAGCATATCAGTTACAACGTTTTGCATTAGATAAGTTTCAATCAATTTCTTCTTTTCTAGACCCTTCACAAATACTTCTTCACCGGGTAGGATAATTTGCTTCAAATAAAGCGCTATATATGATAAACCCATTCCAGCCGTTGAAGATTCATCCCAAGAAAGACCATGAATATTCTTTGTCACCCAGTCGTTATGTTTTATATGATCTTGGCTCAAACAACTGGACTGCATTGGCAGTTTAAAAATTTGATGCCAAACAACACCTTTCAACAAGTCCAAAACCGCAATTTCTTTACACACAAACTCGTTTTTCTTGTATTTAAATCCTGAATATCAATTATATACATGTTTGTATGTAAATATATGCAGTAAACTTCGACTAATTAAATTAATATCAGGAGCAATCTCCTTATATAGCAGATTACCACCATCTGCGTACTTTGCCAACCCACTTTTCAACCTATCACAAGAGTGAACACATTTTGAATTGAAACCGGCCCATATGTATTTGCAGCCTCTAAACATAAATCAGAATCCACTTTAATTAAAACACGATTGACTTGAATGCGATATTTTGCATCTGTCATACTGTCTCGCTAGAAAACCAAATTCAAAACATCTACACACATTTTCTCTGCACTTACATTTTTCAACATACGTGTGTTTTGAAATATGTTCCATTGAAAGTAATATAAAGCCGATCCTAATTCAAAACGTGCCCACAAGTATTTTTACATTTGAAAAGTATAATAAGAATTCAGGTTTTCACATTTTACATTAAAATATATAACGCCGATCCTAATTCAAAACGGTGCACGTGTAACTTGTCGCTAGAAAACCGAATTCAAAACAGCTACACACATTTTTTCTGCACTTACATTTTCAACATACGTGTGTTACATTGAAAGTAATATAAAGCCGATCCTAATTCAAAACGTGCCCACAAGTATTTTACATTTGAAAAGAATTCAGGTTTTCACATTTTACATTAAAAGTATATAACGCCGATCCTAATTCAAAACGGTGCACGTGTAACTTCTCGCTAGAAAACCGAATTCAAAACAGCTACACACATTCTTCTCTGCACTTACATTTTTTTTCAACATACGTGTGTGTTTCATTGAAAGTAATATAAAGCCGATCCTAATTCAAAACGTGCCCACAAGTATTTTACATTGAAAGTATATAAGAATTCATGTTTTCACAACTATTTTACATTCAAATGTTTTCACAACTATTTTACATTGAAATTATATAGGGCCGATCCTAATTCAAAACGTGACAGACGTATTTTACACATGGAAAATACGTCTGTCGCGTTTTGAATTAGGACCGGCCTTATTTACCTACTAACGTAACCTGCGTAAATATGAAAATTGATAAATGCTTTTTTTTATTTTGTAATATACAGTGAAGATAGGAAATGCTTGATATAAAATGCTATTTAAAACTTTATTGAATAATTAAACCGAAGATATTGGTTTCTAAATGCAAGCTGATTTTGATCGTCAATTTAAAAATAAAGCCAAGAAACCAAAGATATCAAATACCGTTGATTACAAATTGGATAAGCGCTTCGAGGATATTTGCAAGTATACTTTTTTAAAAAACATTGTTTGTAACTGATATTTGAGTATTTGTCATTTAAATCTACAGTAAAATAGGTCTTAATTATATAATAAAGTTTTTTGTACGGGTATATTTACTAGGAAGTTTGTGCTCAGTGTTCAAAGCACTCTAACCATTTTGATAGATTATCTGTAAAGGATTTTTTTGGCCAAACAAACTTAACAAACGTGGAAATAAAAAACCAGGTAAACTATCTATAAGAGAAGAGATTGAGTGTTGTAAATTTAAAGCTAGATAAGGTAAGAAACACTTTTATAGGTAAGTAAATGAGTACTTGTTAGAAATAATTTGATGTTTGAAAGAAACATGCTGTAAATGTTCTATATACCTTTGTATGAGAGAAAATATTTCATACTGTATAAATGCTTTGTGATATTGCAGTGTTTGATTTTATTTTTAAAACTCCGTCAATTCTATTAGCTAGCCAGGCAAAGCAAAGTTAGAAAGGAAGGTAAGTCATCAATTTCAAATTGTACAGTTTGCTGTATCTGTATCACAGAACTCTTTTAGCGGCGCATAAAAACAAGGCGTTGTCACAGCAATATATACATATATATTTTATGTTGTATATTTTTGGACTGAGGTATTATTCGACATAGAAAATGGGAGGTTTTAATTTTAAAGGGGGAATTGGAGATTTCTCTGGGTTATAGGTTAAGGTAGTTTTAAGTTTGCTCAAACGATTCGACAAGACAATCATTAGGAATGTTAAGTTAGTTTAGTATGTGTAAATAAAAAACCATGTGCATGTCATCATGTAGTAGCAACAAAAGGTAGCATGTGCTACACCTACATATCATCAAATAAGCAGGTTGGCTTAGAAAATGATTTAAAAGAGATATCATAGTAAGTGAAAAGAAAGTATTAGGGATAGAAGTGTGCTGTTGGAGGTTACCTGGGTGATGGGAAACAAAAATAAAGGAGTTTTTGTCAAATAATTTTTTAATGCAAATGGTCGTAGAAAATTGAGCTTTGTGTAAATTTAGTGGAAAATAAGTGATTGTAAAAGATAAAAGTCTATCGTAATAGTGAAATAGTGTAGGGATTATATGCAGGTATAATAGAGATTAGAAATATATAGTATTAGAGAAGAAATTAGAAGAAGAGATTTATTGTTGAAGAAGTAAATTTTGAGATTGTAGTGCAAACAGAATATTTGGACACCTTGTATATAGACATTAGTTATTGGAATTATGTTTAGAAGTTCTTTGAAATAGTGATTGGTTGATTGTCCTTTTTTTAAAAAAAAAAGTATATAAATAAAAAAGTCAAATTAAATTCCTATCTGTCATTTGAAGTCTAGTTAAAATTTAATCCAAGTGTAGAGAAAAAGATTTCATACCACTAGAAAAATAAAAAAGTCAAATTAAATTCCTGTCTGTCATTTGAAGTCTAGTTAAAATTTAATCCAAGTATAGAGAAGAAGATTTCATACCACTAGAAAACAAATCAGGAAACAAGAGAATAATCAGCTTGTCAGGGAATAGTTGCAGTTTAAAATACAGGAAAACTTGTGAATAAACCAAGCAAAGAAGGACCCTATGGAGTTGGTGAACTCAGGACAGCACAATATCTATAGAAAAGTAGATTATTAATTTTAATTATAGTAGTATCTTGCAGGGTTACCGAGCACCCAGGATACCAGTAATTATTGTATATTTATTGTTCTTTAGATTAGGTCCTGGAGGAAAGTCCAAGCCGATCCTTTAAAATACACAATAAAACTTCCTAGCGATTTCGTTATTTTCGGTAAACAGTATTTGCCAAAAGTAGTTGACAGATGCGAGATTAAAAGGAGGTTTTATACTTATTTTGCAATTTACTAATACGTACTGAGGTTGTAGTGAGAACCTTTCTGTGACGAGTTACCCTGAAAAGAAATTCATAGATTGGCGCAATTGGGAATAAAAGGAGGAGGATATAATCTCTGAAGGAAATAGCTGTTTTGAACGATAAAATAATACGCTGCTAACAGGATTCCAAACGTAAGTGTTTAAACAATTTTAATATTGTTTCGATCCTATTTTGTGACACTGTCCTAAGTAAAGATAAGTCAATTATTAAACAAACACAAAGTTACGTGTGGACCTGATCCTCCCCATGAGATCGTCGAATAGAAAGTGATAAATTTAGCTAGCCTGAATCTTTAGTATTATTAAAGATTCAACCATAAGAAACTTATTGCTCTTATTAATTAATTGACTAATAGATTGACAATATCTTACAAAGTTGTAAAGGTCCAATATTTTATTTGAAACAATTTAATATTTAAATTTAAAATAAAGTAGTCATAAATACTACAAACATAACGAAAGGGAAGTATTACATAAAAGAAAAGAAAAAAAAAGGACAACTAACCAATCACTATTTCAAAGAACTTCTAAACATATTTCCAATAACTAATGTCTATATACCAGGTGTCCAAATATTCTGTTTGCACTACAATCTCAAAATTTACTTCTTCAACAATAAATCTCTTCTTCTAATTTCTTCTCTAATACTATATATTTCTAATCTCTATTATACCTGCATATAATCCCTACACTATTTCACTATTACGATAGACTTTTATCTTTTACAATCACTTATTTTCCACTAAATTTACACAAAGCTCAATTTCCTATGACCATTCGCATTGAAAAATTATTTGACCAAACTCCATTATTTTTGTTTCCCATCACCCAGGTAACCTCCAACAGCACACTTCTATCCCTAATATTTTCTTTTCACCCACTATGATATCTCTTTTAAATCATTTTCTAAGCCAACCTGCTTATTTGATGATATGTAGGTGTAGCACATGCTACCTTTTGTTGCTACTACATGATGACATGCACATTGTTTTTTATTTACACATACTAAACTAACTTAACATTCCTAATGATTGTCTTGTCGAATCTTTTGGGCAAACTTAAAACTACCTTAACCTATAACCCGGAGAAATCTCTAGTTCCCCCTTTAAAATTAAAACCTCCCACTTTCTATGTCGAATAAAACCCCAGTCCAAAAATATACAACAATATATATATATATATATATATATATATATCTCTATATATATATATATATATATATATATATATATCTATATATATATATATAAATATTTTAGGTAGTTAATTACACAAGGTAAGTTGTTAAATACTATCAAGTCCTGTCCAGGACCTTATATTTTCCATCTTTTAATTTCTAGCTCGATTTGAAATGATTATTTGGGCTTTGCATAAAAGTCTAAGTTATTATTTCATCTTATTCACATTATATATATATATATATATATATATATATATATATAAACATTTATGCAAATTGAATTAATAAAATTACTCTTAAAGAACCTTTGCTTTCCAATAAATTAGTTACAAGTGTAATTGTATATTATAATTTGTTTTGCAACTTTAATTTTTGTTAATGTTCCAAAAGTAATGAATACCTTTAAGAAAGTAAATGATAGGATACAAACTAACAAAGCGAAGGCAAATATGTACTGTACACAAGAATTAGTGACAAATCTGCATGTATATGTCAGGCACAAACAGTAGCTGAGCTTGTGTATTTTCAGATTAGATCCTGAATGATCTAGGTGCTACAAACAAATGCAGCCAAGTAAGTATTCGACACATTCAACTTTGAGGTTTAAGTTTAATTAAATAAATTACAACATAGGTTTCCGCATTTTCCTTATGCAACAAATAGTTATGTTCAAAGATACATTGATGCACCTTATCTCCCTTTGATCGTTTTCTTTACCCACGACGTGTCTTATGATCTACCCAGATTTAATTCTCTGCTAGCTCATGTCTTTCTAGGAGATTTGTTCTCTTTTAGCCATTGTCCAACCAATTTTATCATGCCCTACGCGATCATATAGAAGCATTCCGGATCTGCGCAAATAACTTGAACTTTTATTTGGTTGCCTTACAAATACATTACAAATGTAAAAATTTGAAGTACATTGCAATATATTATTTGTTATTTCTACCTTAATTGTTATAGACTGGTTGATATTATTAAATTTTGTCTGACAATACCATGTACACTAAAATATCGGAAATTCGAAGAAGTTTCCGATACTTAATTGGTTAAGATGGATGGGAAATGTTTTGCATATATTAATACTTATTATTCAAAATCTTTGGTTGTTGTTTTGCAAAGAGAAATGTGCAAGTCTGCAACCATAGCAAAACCGGTCATTGGCTTTTCTTTTTACAAATTAACCAACAAACTAATTGTCGTTCACTATATTTGAACTACTCATCTCCAGACAAAATTATTTATCTCGGTTGAAATTTGTGCTTTAATTTTTCTGAAGTAACCTCTATACCTAATTATTGCTGCTCAGAAAAATGTTATAAGCAAAAATGTGAAAAACTTTCCGCAATTTTTTTGCAGGTCTGTTTAAACAATAAAAACTTTTTAACGCAATTTTTCCATTTTGTACATAGTCAATAGTCTAATTGTATTGCTAAAAGTTGTCATCATCGCATCAAGCATGTCGGTAGTTTAGGTATTTCAAGAACTAAAAACCAATAACGGCATGAGTTTCGATAAACGGTTAGAGTTTAAAGCAAAAGAATGCCCACTACCGCAGTTTCAAATTAAACAGACAGCTAGAGATAGAAACAAGAAGTGCATTGAAGTTTTTCTAAAAGTATGTACGATTTGTCAGAATGGATTTGCGAATGCGACGTTTCGAATGGGTTTTATTCTTATGTTTGTTTACCTAAGTGAGGGTGACCTCTGATATAATAACGGGATAATTGATCTGAAATATTTATAGAGTAAAATTGAAAAGCATTTTCTATCTACAGATCACATAAAAATTTCAATCAATTACGCTACATTGAGACGTGTTGATATTTGATCACAATTGGATAGAGCATACAGAAAACGTATAAAGGACTTTGGTAAAAATGTAACTAATAGCAGATACTATTTAAGTAAAATTTTAGATTGTGTGAAGTTCTGCAGTGCATTTGAGTTAGCACTGCGCGGGCACAACGAGACACAATCATCTGAAAATCTAGATGTATTTCGAAGTTTAATCAATTTTGTTTCCCAGTTGGACTTCATATTTAGAGAACACTTAGAAAGAGGCGTCATTTTTAAGGGCAACTTTAAAATTGGGCAAAATGGTTTTCTAGAGTCGATGCTATCAACAATTTTTAAAATTACCGAAAGATTCAGCTTCAGTGACCAATTAATCAAACGCAATTATTTTATAGTGATAAGAATAAATTTCCCGACTTATTTTAACACTGATTAAAAAATACTTCTACCAGAAATCGTTTAAAATTAAAAACTGAATTAGAAGTAATTTATGAACAGAATGATTTTCATGGTTCTGCTTTTGAGGAATCTGATGGTGGAAGGGTTGGACCCTAAGAATCTTTCAGTTACTTAAAAATAATAATCTCTGTGGCACATTTTCAAAAGGAGTAAAGCTATTAAAATATTCTGTACATTGCCTGTTACGATAATTGAGAGGGCGCGTTATTTCTCAACACTACATAAGATAAACCATTTTTACGCAATTCTATGGGGCAAAAAGACTGCTTTGGCTATAGTAGGTTATGGTTGGGGGGTCACGGTTTCACCTTTGACGTCACAACTCAATGTTTATTTACATCTAGCACTGCCCATTTAGCAGATCTGTGCCAGACACACACACATACACACACACACACAACACACAGATATATATATATATATATATATATATATATATATATTTTGCTGTGACAACCCCTTGCTTTGATGCGCCGCTAAAAGAGTGCTTCAATACAAATAAAACAAAATGTAAAATTTGAAATTTTTGACTTACCTTCTTTTCTAACTTTGCCTGGCTAGCTCAACTAAAATGTCGGAGTATTCAAAATGAAATCAAACACAGCAATATCACAAAGCATTTATACAGTATGACATATTTTCTCTAATACAAAAGCATATAGATCATTTTCGACATGTTTCTTTCAAATTTCAAATTATTTCTAACAAGTACTTATTTACTTAATTTTATAAAATGTTCCTTGCCTTATTTAAATTTAAAGTTTAAAAAAAATTATACTTGCAAAAATCCACGAAGCGCTTTACTAATTAAATATTTCGGCTTCTTGGCTTTCTTTTAAATTGACGTTTAAGTTCCAGTTTACAAAATCTTGCAAATTATTTAAATTTTTATTTAGAAACCAATGTGTACCCTCGAAATTATTTAATAAAATTTGTATAGCTTTTTATATAAAAGCATTTCCCATCTTCATTGTATATAATTACATTTAATAATTTCCATATTTATGTGCAGACAACGGTTAAAACATACTTCTTTATCATTGTTACATTTTAAATATTAAATTACAGTATGCGTATTGCATACTTCAAATAATGTAGTCGTGACTTAAATATACATTTTACGATCGAATTCATGAATCAATGCTTTAATCAAAGTTCCGCGTTTATATACAAAATTATCTCGTTTCCAGAACGTACTCCTATAGTATGGTATACTTTACTTCGTAGTGACGTAAGGTTTCTATGAAAAACTCATTAGCATGTAAAATCGCCGCGTGTTATTAGCTTGTTAGTGCTGATTTATGTGCGCTGTCCGTCTTTATCTAGTATCTAAAGTTAATTGTTTGCGGTCTCCCTCACTAATATGCAAGGCTATTAGTCAATTGATGTGATTAATTTAAAGCTTTAATGGATTTATAATACAAATTAGCTGCATTTTTATAGAAAATATTTGCTTTCACGGAATAGCGTGTTTTAATACCTAAAATTAAGACACAAAGTTATGTATTTTTATGCCCGGGAAGGACATTTTATTTTATTACAAACGAATAGTTTATGTATTTATCTTAAAATATCGATTTTTGTACGCATTTAATGCGCTTTAAGGTTACTTAAAATTAATTATTTTTACATATAGGCTTACATTATTTGTCATGTATTTACAATACGCTTTTATCATACAGAGTGATTTATTATTCACATAGAACTTGCGTGTTTGCTTGGCAGTTTAATGAATAAAAGTATGTTTTTATTATACAGGATGTAACCATGAATTTACGAAAACTTTTATTTTTTCCGGATTTTTTTATATTTTATTGGACTTTATTTGTACAATTTGGGTTTTAATGACGTCTCGTGCCCCTTCTACAAATAAATCCCACCAAGATATAAAAGAATCCCGAAAAAATTTTAATTTCTGTAAATTCATGGTTTCACTCTGTATAATACAAGCGTACCTTTATTCAATAAAGTGTCAAACAAAAACGCAAGCTCAGCGTGTATAAATAATCACTCTATATGATATAAGCGTATTGTAAATAAATAACAAATAATGCAAGCTGTATATGTAATTAAAAAATGCCCTTTCCGTGCATAAAAGATAAATAATTTTGTATATTTAAAACCCTAATTTTAATCTTAAAACATGTTTTGCCGTGAAAGCAAATATTTTCTATAGAATAGCAATTTATTTGAATTAAAAAACAATTAAAGTTGAAATTAATTCGCCTTTGTATGGCATAAAAAACATTTTCAATAAAGCATGTTCGGGTATTTTCGAGAAAAATTGAGAAAAATACGATAAAACCGTATGACCTAATTAATAAAGAAACATTTATTCCAAGAAGCTGCCAGATCATTAAAAATCCATAAAATGTAATAATAATTGACAAAAATTATTTATTACTTTTTGCATTTACTGGATTAGTATGCGACGCCACAATAGCCTTGGGTGTTAAACAAAGACGAGGCAGCGCGCGTCACTCTTATAAATCAATACTAACAAGGAAATAAAACTCGATGATTTTGAATGCTAATGAGGATTTGCCAGATAATTACATCAGATAGTGCGTGTTCTTTGGAATAGAATTCCATACCAAGCTCGAACGTACTAGGATATAAATAACATTGTATATAAATGGAAGCGTTTATTAAATCCATTCATTCATGAATTCGATCGTGAAATGTTCATTTAAGACGCCAAGATGTTATTTCAAGTACACAATACGCATACTGCAATCTAATACTTAAAATGTAACAGTGAATAAAGAAATATGTTTTAAACATTATCTACACATTAATATGGAATTATTAAATGTAAACATATACAATAAAGATGGGAAATACTTTGATATAAAAAGCTATTAAAATATTATTGAATAATTCCGAGGATGCACATTGGGTTCTAAATGAAGATTTAAATAATATGCAAAATTTTGTAAACTGAAATTTGAATGTCAATTTAAAATAAAGCCAAGATGCCTACGATATTAAATTAGAAAAACCCTTCGTAGATTTTTTCAAGTATAACTTTTTTTAAACATTGTTTGTAACTGATACTTAAATTTTGTCATTTAGTTTAAGATAGAGCAAGTCCTAATCATTTTATTTTTATAAAGATTTTTGCCAGGAAAGTTTATTATCAAAGTTCAAACACCATGACTTGTTAATAGATTATCTGTTAAGAATTTTTTGGCCAAACAAACGTTACAAGTGTGAGAATAAAAAAAAGCCAAGTAAAACATTCATAAGAGAAGAAATTTAGTTCTGGAAATTTAAATAAGGTAAGGAACATTTTTTTATAATTAAGTAAATAAATACTTGTTAGAAATAATTTGATGTTTGAAAGAAACATGCTGTAAATGTTCTATATTCTTTTGTATGAGAGCAAATATCTCATACTGTATAAATGCTTTGTGATATTGCTGTGTTTGATTTGATTTTAAAAACTTCAACATTTCCATTGAGATAGCCAGGCAAAGTTAGAAAGGAGGGTAAGTGAATAATTTCAAATTTTACAATTTGCTGTATCTGTATCGCAGCACCCTTTTAGCGGCGCATCAAAGCAAGGCGTTGTCACAACACTCTTTCGGCGGTACCTCAACGCACGGCTCAATATATATATATATATATTTTAGGTAGTTAATTATATATATATATATCTACAATAAAAGGTTGTTGGTCGTTTTTGGGATATTATTTGTTAAAAACATACAAAATTACTTGACCATTTATTTTAATAATTAACGTTTTGGTTGATCTTTGCAACCTTAATCATGATTCTGAAACATGCTACATGTAAACAGTCAATTACATTTAAATTGCATACATACTTAAAACTTGATCTTGTCTAGTATTATAAAATAGTTGAAACATGGAGCACATTTAAATATAACAAACACAAATTTACATATTAAAAAAATAAAATAACATGGTACGAACACATTGAAACGCAGTTGTTATATTACTAATCAAGTCGTTATGATTAAAAATAAAAGGACACACTCAGCATGTCAACAAATTACATTAATAATGTGTTTAATTTATTTAAACCAATAGATAGCAAATTAGTGATCTAATCGCATTAAGGCGGTGTTTATATGTTGTTGAAGAATAGTATAGAAATATGTAAAGTCTTTCACTTACTATTAAACTGTGTTGAGAGGATTGTAGCTGTATAAGTAAGAATACACTAAGTTAAGATTCTTAATATCCTGTTTGCGGTTAATACAATTTTCATTTCTTTGCATGTGATACGATTCTAGAAAAAGCCTTTTCTGCAATTGTCATCTTTCTCTAAGAATTTAAATGTATTATAATTTGAAATGTGTTTAGTTTCAGAAACATAAATAGATAACGCACAGTAATTCTTTTTTAACTCAGCATCGCTTTTATGTTGTGTAATCCGATTGCCCAGCCGCTGGTTCGTTTGGCTTATGTAATGGCGTAGACAACTGCACTGGATCTTGTAAACTATATTACTATGCATAAGGCTTGTTGTTTTGTCTTTTAGTTTTGTAAATAAATTGTTGACCGACTTTTCGTAGTTATAGGTTATCATAAGATTGGGTTGTTGTAATATTTTTTTGAGTAAAGGAGTTAATTTTGAACATAGGGCTTTTTTTGTGAGTAACCTGTATAGATTTGTTTCTTGGTTCAGGATGTAAGATTATAGCCTTTTTATTTATGGGCGCTATTTATAGGCTTTTTAGTTACTAACAGGGGTTCATTTATTTTATTTTTCACTCCTATGTGACCAGCTGAAAGGCACAAGGACGTTTGACGAGGATTTCCAGTAAGTGTAAAGAGCCCACGGCAAGTTTCGGTGGAAAATGGTTCGTAGATGAGGAAACCTCTAAAGGCTAAGCGGCTAGTCGAGCTATTTGCTCTGGGTAGAACATGAGCTGTGGGTCGGGGTTGGACTGCGAAATGTAAAGAATATGGCGCCACCGAATTTTTGTGTACGAAGAAGACCTTACTTAAGTCTCTTGTATAAGGCGAATGCGGAAACCTTTACTCAATTACCGCTATACAACATATTACTGAAACACAATCCCTAAAGTTTTCTTACCTTATGGCTCGATATTGACCTTTATAGATGCACTGCTACACCTGTGAACAGATTAAAACAAAGGTAGCACTGTTTGTGCATTTATATCCAAAATTTAATAATTAATTCGAATCAACCCTCATTCATTCCAATTAATAATCATAGTCTTGACCAAATAAAAATCTATTCCTTCAGTAGCAAGTAAGTTATATACAAGACATCTTCTTTAAATAAGTTGGAATAAATTAAATTATTGAAAGATATGTACATATGTACTTGATAGTATCAGTATTTCTGACAGATAAAATATAATAATTTTGTATTAGCAATGTCTAGCAAAATTTATTCTGAAATGAATGAGTATGAGTTTTTTGAATGTTTAACTTTATATTACAACTTCTGTTGGTTTGAGTAGCACTACTTTAACCTCACATTCTATGACAAAATATTCCACTTAACAATTAGTGAAATGTAAAATGTAAAAATTTAATTCTCTAAGATTTGAATAAATTATGTTTCAAATAATCATATCAATTTTCATTAAATATAGAATTTAACTTTTCCTATCTTCATAATGACATCTACCGTATATTAATAGTATTAATAAAAAGATTTAATGTGAAACTTTATAGGTTCCTGTTGCATAATTTAAAAAATAACTTGTCTGTCATTCTCCTAATGAACTTGAACATTACCACGTGATCAAACAAAAAATTATTTGTCTGCTATACCCAATGCTACAGCTGACATATAAGAAAGCAAATTACATACCAGATGTTAATCCGATGGAAAAATACTTGCTTCAGCAACTAAGAATATAGGAATTTCCAATTCCATACAACCAAATTAGCTGCATACTGAAATTTCAATATAACATCACGGCGTCCACATTAAATAATTGAAGCACGCCAATTCGACTTTCGTACAAGGTGAAACTTCACATAGATACTAATAAATTTTTATTTCTTGTCCAAATAAATTAGTTATATTTCTTAAATTTCAAAAGCTATAGTTGTACAAATTATCCTAGATTGCATATTAACTAAAGGCCATTCAAACAAATTAACGTCTCGTCAATTGCGAGCTAATTCCAACAAGAGTGGACATAAAAATGCGCGTCGCCGAGACGATACCATTTCAAGAAAACAATTTTTAATTTTTCTGTGCTTCCAACACATGGACTGCAACAGCGTCATGATCCTTGAGTTCAAGGAACAATTGACCTCTTCTAACGACAGCTCAGTTGGAAGTGATAAGATGCCGTGAGTTGCCGTCTGACAATAAGCTTAATATTACAATCATCTAGCAGAGGGAACTTTTATGATGACACTAACAAAGGGCATCTTTTGTCACCGCGTAATTTAATACTTTCAAATTGAAGGCTTATATTGTTTTCAACAATATTCAATATTTATTTCGTAGATCGTGTTGCCCTATTATACTTAAGTTGGTTATTAATGAATTAAATAAGTTAGATATCTGTGAAAATATTGTCAGAAAATAAAATTGTTACAAGATGGTAAAAATCAGTTTTTTTAATAATTGTTTTGGATAGCCATTGTTTACTAGGGCAATTTCCAATCTTTGAGATTTTTTCTTAGAAAACATATTTCGCTAATTGTCTCAATTCAATCTTTTAGTATTAGCACTGTATTAATTGTGTGGCTGTAGGAATGATTTGAAAGGAAATTGATATATCTCCCTGAATTGGTTGGTTTCTTACAATAATCTAAAAGTAAGATGTTATCAGATCGAATTACCAATGCGTCCAAAAAGTGTATTTTTCTTTCTTGTTTTTGTTCTGAGATCTCTTGATGTGACATCCCTATTTACTAATATACAAACAGATCAAGTAATTAAAATTATTGATGAAAATGGGAAGAAATCGAAGCAAACTGTAGTTTTTCAAAAACTCTCTTTATTACTGCTGCAAACTTAATTTTCAATAATACCTATTTTCAATTCCAAAACAGTTACTATCTACAAAAATTCGGTACACCCATGAGATCACCACTGTCTCCAGTAGTTGCTCAAATTGTAATGGATACCTTATTGAAGTATGTTATACCAACCTTACATTATGATATGGTTTTTCTTGTCAAATATGTGGATGATATAATAATCTGACCTGTTCCCCATGATAGCATAGATGTTACACGGGATTGTTTCAATAAACACATCTTACCTTTAGATTATCATAAAAAACCATCCAATTCTGGTAGATATATCAATTTCCACTCAAATCATTTCTACAACCTTTAAATTAATACAGTGCTAATACTAAAACATAGAATTGAGACAATTAGCAAACCATGTTTTCTAGGAAAAAACCTAAAAGATTTGGAAATTGCCTTAGTAAACAATGGCTATCCAAAACAATTATTAAGAAAACTGATTTTTACTAACATCTTACATCTTGAACCAAGAGACAAATCTATATAGGTTACTCACAAAAAAGTCCTATGTTCAAAACTAACTGTTTTACTCAAAAAAATATTACAACAACCCAATTTTATGATAACCTATAACTACGAAAAGTCGGTCAACAATTTATTTACAAAACTAAAAGACAAAACACCAAGCCTTATGCATAGTAATGTAGTTTACAAGATCCAGTGCAGTTGTCTACGCCATTACATAGGTCAAACAAACCAGCGGCTTGGCAATCGGATTATACAACATAAAAGCGATGCGAAGTTAAAAAAAAATTACTGTGCATTAGCTATTCATATTTCTGAAACTAAACACATTCCAAATTATTATACACTTAAAATCTTAGAGAAAGATGACAATTACAGAAAAAAGCTTTTTCTAGAATCGTATCATACAAAAAGATGAAAATTGTATTAAAAATCTTAACATAGTTTATTTTTACTTATACAGCTACAATCCTCTCGACACAGTTTAATAATAAGTGAAACACTTTACATATTTCCATACTATTCTTCAACAACATATAAGCATCGCCTTAATGTGATTAGATCACTAATTTGCTATCTATTGATTTAAATAAATTAAACACATTATTAATGTAATTTGTTGACATGCTGAGTTTGTCCTTTTATTTTTAATCATAATGACTTGATTAGTAATATAACAACTGCATTACAATGTGTTCGTACCATGTTATTTTATATTTCTAATATGTAAATTTGTGTTTGTTATATTTAAACGTGCTCCATGTTTCAACTATTTTATGATACTAGACAAGATCAAGTTTTAAGTCTGTTTGCAATTTATATGTAATTGACTGTTTACATGTGGCATGTTTTAGAATCATGATTAAGGTTGCAAAGATCAACCGAAACGTCAATTATTAAAATAAATGATCAAGTAACTTTGTATGCTTTTAACAAATAATATCACAAAAACAACTAACAACCTTTTATTATATTATTACTTGTTACAGACGTGGATGTCTACTTATATATATATATATATATATATATATATATATAATAATAATATAAAATTTTAAGGTGTTAGAATCTTCTTTGGAATATGTTCGTCCATTAATTAATAAAACGCTCATTTATAAATTTGTCGACGTTTCGGTAAATTTATTTCCTTACATGACCTATAAGTGATAGGCTGTAATACAAATGTACAAAATAGATGTTACTTACAATCTATGTGAGCTCTGAGTAATTCGAAAATCATCAATAGAATAAAGCAGTTACTTTTAAAACATGAAACAAATTTTAAAAATAACAGTCATAAAAATAAAATTAGTTTAAAACTTAGAAACTATAACATATAAGAACGGTCACTAATTCAAACAAGATTCTCACAATATAGTGTTGTTGGTTTGCCTGTTAATACTGATTAGTTATCGCAATTGAGAATTGATATTTTATATGAATTACATTTAACGATATACATGGTGAGTGTGAATTATGACTTTGCTGTCTTTATGCGCCTACTTAATTTATATAGTAATGAATAAACTGTATTTAAATTATCAATATCGGATTTGAAATTTATTGCAGAATTGTTGTTTTAATATGAAAGATTCCAAAATAATCGTTTTTGTAATTGTTTTCTATTTCTAAAATTTGTATATCGTCAAAATCAGCGTTATGTGTTTCTTTATTTAGATGAATTGCAAACACAAGATTTTTTATTTATTTTATTATCGCTTTTATGCTGGCTTATACGATTGCGTAACCATTGTTTAGTTTCCCCGATATAGCATTGATTGCATTCTACAGTAATTTTATACACTACATTACTTAATAATTTTTGTTTGTAGGATCTTTTAGTGGAGTGAAGAGGTTTCTTAGGGTTCTGTTATAATTTACCGCAATCTTCATATCCGGTGTATTCAATAGTTTTATTAAGCTCAGGTTAAGTTTCTTATATAGGGGAGGCTTTTATGCAAGGTTGTGGTAGCTCTCTTATCAATTTTACTTCCGGGAGCGGTATTAAATATTATTTTTTGTAGTAGGGTTCTAGGATAACCGTTATTTATTAATGTGTTTTTTAAGTTTGTTAGATTTTGTTTAAGAAATTGTGGGTGACATATTTTAATAATTCTATTTTTTAGAGTTAGAACGGTGTTAAGTTTATGTTTAATTGTGTGGTCCGAGTAAAAATTAACATACCTTCCGGAGTCAGTGGGTTTTTTATATATATCTAGCATTAGTTGGTTATTATTGTCTCTTGTTATTTTATATCAAGAAAAGGAATACTATTGTTTTTCAACTTCGATTGTGAATTTTAGATTAGGATTAAAATTATTGAATGCGTTTAACGTTTCCGTTACAGAGTTACTTGGTATCGAGCAAGAATGTCATCCACGAATTTAAGTATGAAGGGCATCTGAAATGAAAGTGACGGAAGGTTGTTTCTATTAAGTGATCGAGTATAATCTGGGCGATAATCGGTGATAAAAGGTGAACCCATTGGAGTTCCAGATGTTTGTAAATAAATTGATTTTGAAACGAGAAATAGGTGTTATTGAAAATTAAATTTATTGAACGATGAACAGTTGACAAGAAAAATTGCAGTGAGGTTGAATTTCGTCCACTTTTCTTCTAATAGTTTTATAACTAGTGGTAATGGGATGTTTGTGAATAAGTGATTCGGCATCCAGCGAGGACCAAGATAAAATCTTTCAGGTAATTGAAATTCTTTGAGCATTCTCCACCACATTAAAATGTCTTTAATGTGTAACTTCTAACGAATGTATTTTTTAGTATGTACAAATCAACAATAATTGGAAACTAATAATACATATAAAAACTGGCTCATCTATGAACCTACTACAAAAACATATTAAACGCTTAAAAATGAAAGAGAGACAACCTTCAAAACCTCCATAAAAACTTAACTAGTCATAAAACTTAATACACTATGATTCGAAATTATACAAACCTAGCAATCTAACTCACTAAAAGTCCACAAAAAAGTTTATAATGATGTATAAAATTACTTGTGAATCAATCAATGCTAATCGGGGAAACTAAACAATGGTTACGCAATCGTATAAGCCAGCATAAAAGCGATAATAAAATAAATAAAAATCTTGTGCTCTTGCAATTCATCTAAATAAAGAAACACATAACGCTGATTTTGACGATATACAAATTTTAAAATAGAAAACAATTACAAAAACGATTATTTTGGAATCTTTCATATTAAAACAACAATTCTGCAATAAATTTCAAATCCGATATTGATAATTTAAATACAGTTTATTCATTACTATATAAATTAAGTAGGCGCATAAAGACAGCAAAGTCATAATTCACACTCACCATGTATATCGTTAAAATGTAATTCATATAAAATATCAATTTCAATTGCGATAACTAATCAGTATTAACAGGCAAACCAACAACACTATATTGTGAGAATCTTGTTTGAATTAGTGACCGTTCTTATATGTTATAGTTTCTAAGTTTTAAACTAATTTTATTTTATGACTGTTATTTTTAAAATTTGTTTCATGTTTTAAAAGTAACTGCTTTATTCTATTGATGATTTTTCGAATTACTCAGAGCTCACATAGATTGTAAATCTATTTTGTACATTTGTATTACAGCTATCACTTATAGGTCATGACTAAGGAAATAAATTTACCGAAACGTCGACAAATTTATAAATGAGCGTTTTATTAATTAATGGACGAACATATTCCCAAAGAAGATTCTAACACCTTAAAAATTTTATATTATTATTAGTAAAACGTCCGATAATACAGCTGCTATATATATATATATATATATATATATATATATATATATATATATATTACTATACTCCTCCTGCCCGCTATGTATTATTTTTTTAATAAATTATCTCAGGGTTCTATACTCAACTATTTACTTTCGATTTCGCCCCGCGTGAGTTCGTTACAGAGCGAAATCTACTCGGTGTCTCCAACAAGAATACTTACACGCCCTCTCGTATGTACAGACCTTTACTACACCTGAATATGCAAGGTCGGTATACACCATGCAGATCGTGGTGTTACCGCAACACTCAAAACTAAAATGGTTGAAGGTTCGCTTACCCTATTTATTTATTCAATGATGCAATTTATCAATACAAGAATAAGCTTTTAGTTTAAATGGAATTTGGTACCTGATATTCGTTCCAACTGATGGTGGCCTCCGCCGTGGTGTTAAATGCTCATGGAATGCCAATTGATGTAAGTAATCTATGGAATAAATATTATGCTTTAGTCTCATGAAATGTTTTAGAATTGAATTACTACTAGAACGAAATGTATACAAATAAATGGTGGATACTCTTTTTTATACGATCCTGTCCCTGGAATACGTTTCACGGTGTTGTGAAAGTTATCTTCGCTTGAAGTTGACTGCACGTCCTACTGCTGGCTTGTTTATATGTGCGGGTCCTCTTTTGTAGTTACTAGTGCTGCTTCGAATTACCTGGATGCTACTGTAATAACTTCGGCTCCACTTTGTCGTTACCTTTTTTAATTAACTCTGAGGTACTGTGTTTCTTCTTTTTAAATAAATTGTAGTATGCTCTTTGGTCTTTTAGATACTTTTAACTTATTCACTTTTATAATTTTAGACCTTTTAAATTAAAACTACAGAGCTTGATAGAACGACCTCTTATTTATTTTAAATATTTTCTTCAATCAATACATAAACAAACTTATCACCTAGGTATTTAAATCCATTTTTTCAAGCACTCTTAAATATTAAATTACATGTTTTGGTTATTCTTTAAAGACACTACTTCAAAACTACCTTAATTCGGTATTTTACTTTCAATTATAATTATAATCATTTAAAAAAAACATAAAAGTTGTTTGCTTTTGTAACTCCTAGCATTTAAAATATGATTCATATCTGTCATCATGATAAACATAATTTAAACTTCATTTCCTAAATAATGATTCTAAAACTACTTCTAAAAATACTATAACTAACAAATATATACAGACATTTTACAGCTGTTTTGACCCTAAATTTTAATTTAACTATTTTATTTTGCATTTCACGAGCATCTCAACTTTATCAATTCTACTACTGGCATTATCGATGTTCTGCTTGGATTTTACAATCGTTGGACACTGTACCTGTACTTATTTTAGAGCTTAATAAACCTTGTAATTGCATCATTGATCACAATCCTTCTTAGCTTTAAGTATGCGTGTAGTAAATATGAATAAATGTTCCTTATTAGACTTGTTTCTATTTTTGTGTTTGGACATGAGCCTCCTGGTAATAACTCACCTGTTTTAAAACTTTTGGTCACTAGATACGTTACAATATATATATATATATATATATATATATATATATATATGATATATATATATATATATATATATATATATGTATATAATATACATATATATAATATATATATATATATGTATATAATTATATATATATATATATATATATATGTGTATACATATATATATATATATGAATACATATATATATATATATCATATATATATACAGGGTTTAAATGAAATACCCTAGATTTGATACCATATTTTAAAAGCTCTTTTGATGCTCATCAAAATTATATAGAAGTACTATAGGTCTACAATGGACGGTTTGCTTTTTATGAGTCATTTTATGTTAAAATCATGTCAACTTTGAAAAATTGCAGAAGTTTTCTTATTGAACTTGGAGAGTTAATTCTTTCACGACATAATTTTTCATATCCTGTTGTATTATTATCGATAGCGCGATGTGCTTGTTTTTTCCTTTTATTGTACAAGGTGAAGCAAAACGCAAAATGAACAAAAAGTCAATTTTTTTAAATGGCACCCGCCATATTGGATTTTACCATTGAATAGAGTTTTTGTGGAGCTTTCTATTGACATATAATGTTTTATAGGTTACATGAAACAAATTCTGAAAAATTGAGAAAACATGTTTTTTATGCAGTTTTGGGACTAGAGAAAACTAAGTAGGCTACTAGCATCAAATCTGACATATCTTGTCAATATTAATTATCTTAAAAATTTTCCGTTTAATTTGTTGATGTCACAATGAATTTCACACGTCAAGAATTAATTAATATGATATACTGTATTGGAGAAGCTGATCGAAACCCTTTATTGGCAATAAAATTGATTACCTTTTGCATTAGTATGCGACGCCACAATAATAGTATATGTGTTAAACAAGAAGACGCAGCGCGCGTCACGAATAAGTGGAATCAGATTACAAGATAATAAAGCTCTACAAATTTGAATGCTAATGAGAATTTCCAAGAAATTAAGTAAGATAGGCGTTTATTATTTAGAATGAAATTGCGCTAATTCTACAAGATTCTGAAAACATATAAAATCGCGTACATAAAAAAGCGTTTATTAAAAACGGGGATTCGTTCATTAGATTCATTCAGTCGATTCATTTGACTCTTAAATGCGATTGCAAAATGTTATTTTAAGTCGCGAGCTGTTGCTTTGCGAAGATAATATTTGAAATATGCAGTAAGTATACCGTAATTTAATAATTATTACGTTGGTACAATAAATATGAAGTGATGTTTTAAATGCAAATGACATTAAAAAATGGAATTTATTAATTACAATCAAGAGGGAAAATTCTTAAATATAATACTATTTTAAAGATTTTATTAAAAGGAATATTTAACCAAAAGTGTACTAGCATCAAATCTGACATATCTTGGTTACCAATAATACCTCCTCTTGCATTAAGGGACCATTGATGTCGATGATCAACAGTTCTTAACCAATGTGGATTTTCGGTTGCATAGTAATGCATATTATGCCTATTGACTGATTCGTTGCTTTTGAACGATGCCTCGTCAGTGAACAAAATGTTCGAAATGTAATAATTTTCGGCAAACACACCGCTCATTCTACTTGAAAATTGTATGCGATTCTCAAAATCATCTCCATATAGTTCTTGATGAAGTTCGATGTGATAAGGGTGAAATGGATGTTTCAATATTATATTGTTCACGCTGATTTTTGAAATATCAGTTACTAGAGCATTTCTCTGGTGCTCAGATTACGATTTTCTTCTATTATCAGCAAAACTTCTAATTCGGATTCGTCGTCAATTCGTTTTGCTATTATTTCACACTTAGAATATGCAACGTTTCCAGTAGCTTCAAATCTGTCTCTCAGCTTTTCAAAGGTTACAGTTCGTGGCGTTCTCAAGTTTGAATATTTTTGATGATAGATTCAACTTGCCAATAAAGGGTTTCGATCAGCTTATCCAATACAGTATATCATATTAATTAATTCTTGACGTGTAAAATTCATTGTGACATCAAAAAATTAAACGGAAAATTTTTAAGATAATTAATATTGACAAGATATGTCAGATTTAATGCTAGTAGCCTACTTAGTTTTCTCTAGTCCCAAAACTGCATAAAAAAACATGTTTTCTCAATTTTTTCAGAATTTTTTCTCATGTAACCTATAAAACATTATATGTCAATAGAAAGCTCCACAAAAACGCTATTCAATGGCAAAATCCAATATGGCGAATGCTATTTAAAAAAATTGACTTTTTGTTCATTTTGCGTTTTGCTTCACCTTGTACGATAAAAGAAAAAAACAAGCACATCGCGCTATCGATAATAATACAACAGGATATGGAAAATTATGTCGTGAAAGAATCAACTCTCTAAGTTCAATAAGAAAACTTCTGAAATTTTTCAAAGTTGACATGATTTTGACATAAAATGACTCATAAAAAGCAAACCGTCCATTGTAGATCTATAGTACCTCTATATAATTTTGATGAGCATCAAAAGAGCTTTTAGAATATGGTATCAAATCTAGGGTATTTCATTTAAAAAAACATAACTTTGGGTTGGAACTCATATTGGCACACCCTGTATATGATGAAAATATTTTTAAATTGTGCAGCTTAGCCGTGGCTATCGTTTAAAAAAACCGGAAGTTGATATCTTGAATAACATAAAAGTTATGGAACTTTCACGGAAGACGTGGACACCCTGTATATATATATATATATATATGTATATACATATATACATATATATATATATATATATTTATATACATAGAAACTAATTGTAGGTTAACAAAATATACAGAAGGTCATGGGTTAAGCTAGATGGTCTTGCATAAATTTATTAGTAAGATAATTAGGTATTTGTAAATAAAAATTAAAACTTAGTCAACGTATGATTGGTTAGGGTTAAGGTAATTTTAGGTGTATTTATTTATAAATGACAGCATAATATTTAATTAGGATAATAAGGGTTTAGAAGCAACACGCAACAAATAACGCGTTTATTATGCAAAAGTTTTTTGTCTTCTTTAACATAGGATAAAACCAGAAACATTTGAAACCATACAAACAAACAGGAAGAAAGTTTTCTAAACGAACGGAGCTATAAAAATTTAATATGGTCCAAGAAAGACAGACCGTTGGATATTTGTGTAATCAATATACAGCAAAGACAAGTTGCCGTTAAAGAATACGGATCGATATTTTATTAGAGAAGATAACGATTTCGGATGTGTTAGTAAAAGAGCGTAGATAACAAGCTTGGTTAGTTGGTAAGCTTTCAAATGAGCAGATAAACAAAGATAAATCAAAACATATAAATATCACGGAGAAACAGTTTAAGATATCAAGGTAATCATGAAAATAATACAGTAGGGAAACAGAACCAAGCGGTTATAGAGAAAAATGGACGATGCAAAACGTATGAATGTGAAAGGGAAGCACTGTATTTATAGGATTTAATCAGAGAAGTAGTATGGTCGGGAGACGGTATACAAATTTGTTTGGAGAGGGTAGGAAAATTAATAATTTCTAAGAACTTTAACAGCCGACACGGATCGGTTAAAAATAAGGAAAAGAATTTGAGTAATTTGATTGGACGTTAAGGGTAGACGCGCAACAAGTTAGTCTTAGGAAGGGTAAATCTCGATCGGAGAGAAGCATAAATGTGAAAGGACACTATATGTACGAAAGAGATGAAAGATATTTGTTTTAAGGGGAAGGCGTGGACGTAGCCAGAATTGAAAGTTCGTTGATACTAGTTTTCGCCGAAGCATAGAGTCGGTTGACGGTTTTGTGAGGTTCTAAGTATTTTGCTGTGTTTGTCAAACGATATTTAGAAAAAACGAAAACAGTTAGAACTTTTCACAGGAATTGAGAGTCGGTTACAGTTCTACGAAGAATTGTTGTTGTCCATTGTAAGTTTACGCGCTAAATTTCAATAAAGGTGGGGGCGACCGAGGCTATATAATCACCCGAATGGAAGGGTGGCATTCTTTTAATCATTCGTCGGTCTTACGCTCAACAAATTTACTACCAGTGAAATATTTAGTGAAGTTATATTTTATTTATTACACACAAGTGTGTTTAATGTGTAATGTCCATTTATATAAAAGCTAGAAGATGAATAAAGAATTAGAAACGGAAAACGGATGGTATACGTAAGTACTACGATTTCTATTTTGGTTTTGGAATGTATTAAAATTTGGAAATGAATGGTGAACGCAGTAATCAATAATTAACTTGTTATAAATTAAAAATTTTGGAAGTTGGATGTGAATGGTTATTTTAAATGAAAAGAAATTTTGGGGTAGCAGCATGCAGAGAGCGAGATTGATTCAAGCGGGTAGCTGTTCCCTGTACTCCCATACTCGACGGCATCATCTGCAAGGACTGGTTAGAGGTTAGCTGTTGAAGATAGTTACCAGATAACAACTTTTATTCAAACATTGTGTGGTGACTATTTGCAATGATTCTTTTTACTTTTTGTGTTTTGGTTTTCTTTAAATTGTTGTTTTTATTGAACTATAAATATATGGGACCTTCGAGGTGAATGAAAATTATTTAGGTTGTTAAGGAGTAGTGATTTACAGGTAACCAGGATATATTGTAAAAAAGTATAGAGGGCTTATTTAATTTTGTTTGGTAGTGCTGTAAATTTGCACTCATGGTTAAAAGTTTTACTATGAGCCCATGTTAAGATGAAGGGATTAAAAGTCAGGTATGAGAAATGCCCTCTCGCTTCAACAGACTAATTGTTTAATAAGGTTATCGAAGTGAAATATTTCCTTGAAAATAAAATTGTCATTAGTACGAAGTATTTTAGTGCACATAATGAAAAACCTTATGAGAATGTAATATTCATTGACTGTAAATAGAGTGTGTTGTAGTTGTGAATTGCGTTATTTTGGGTGTGAGTGTAGAGTGGATTATCTTTTATGTTATAGCATGGTAGCAATGAGGCGGAGTTTTTGAATTCAGCAATCCAGGTAAGCGTCTGAGTTAGTATAAGAGTTTTTAGAGAAATAAATAGGGGCAGAGCGAAGCAGTCGATGCGACTACACAACTATATATATATATATATATATATATATATATAAAATACTCATATTTAGACCAGGGTAGAAAATTAAATAATCACATCAAATAATTTTAATCACCGTGTATAATGAATATTATTAGATAATACGCGTTATTAAAACCGTGAAGCATAAAAATTTATTAGTTTCATTAAACATAAGAGATTTAAATCATGTACAAGACGCTTTATATCAAAAGAAGCAGTATTAAAAGCTCTGCGTGTAATGTAATTATTCCTAAACAAATGGAAATTACGTGCAAAATTTATCTTAATTAACTCTATTTCAAGTAACCGGTATTGAACAAAACGTACAGATAATATCTATAGAAACTTGTAAATACCCAATAAAATGCAAATCCTAGAAGTGTTAGTTAGAAGTAGGATGTTTGAACACACCTGCGTATTTTAAAAGTCAATTTCAGTTTAATTTGTTTAGATAAACATGTCGATTCTAAGGATATTGGAAACGGTCAGATGCTTTAGCACGAAATACAAAACAGGGTTTATTTAAAAGCTCATTCGGCGAAAATTTTGCAGATAATTAATGTTTACAAAGAATCTTGGAGAAACCGGGGCTTAATATTTACGAGAAGGTGCGATACGGGGTTATTTAACCCAGATAGTCCACATGGACTAAAATATAATCGATAATAAAGAATATCAATTTGCACCAATACGAACAGGTTAGAAAAGGAAAGAGAAAATGCGTCAAGCAAAGACACATATAGTAAAAGGCGTGATTTAAGCAACGTCACGAGGGTCACAATTGGTTGAAAATAGGATGCAAATATCAGAGGTAGAAACAACGATTTCTGTACAAAATTAATTAGTTTTTCTCGGACATGTTTGCGTGCCGTGTGAGAATTTCTGAGATTTAAATGGGGCGAGTGAAAATTGTAAAACCGACGCGCGAGCGACGGACTGGGAACATAGCATGAGAAATTCTTAAGAATTGTCTGTTTTGAGGACAAAAGCGACGTGCCGGCTATTCGCTATATATACCGGTGGTAATATGAATTTCGGCCTTTTAGACTTTTGACTATTCGACGCGTTAAAAGCTCTTAGATCCGCGACTTGATTGAAGATGTTAAACAGTGCATTTTAGTTTGATAAAACAATTTAAAGTTTGCTCGTATATTTTAGTGATTCAAAATAGTTTGTTATTTACGTTCTAACATGAATGTACTTCAGTGCACTTAGATACAAGGTAATAAAATTTAGTATCACTGTACCAATTAGCAAAATTTACAACGACAAATGTATACACAAAAGTAAGCAGTTTTGGCGTATATTGGTGAAAGAAGTATGAATTTCTTTGTTATTTTTCGGGGGTGTTAATAATTAAATGGTTCAAAACGTGTCTGGATCCACAAAACCAGGGTCAGATATACACAGATGAGTTCCGGAAAAGCCCAGAAACAACTTTAATTAAATAGTGATGGAGAAAATTTGAAAAGCGTTGAGAATCAGAAGCTGTAAATATAATCCAGTTGGAATGGTGTGATTAACAAAAAGGGACGATGTACCTTGAAGCTACGAGTGCAGTAACCTTCAGGTAATTTATACTATTTTGGTTGAACTTTGATATTTTTGTGTGTGTTGAATAACTTTATAATTGATTTACTTTAAATGGACATTAGTGAAATTGTACTAACAATAAAATTTTAATTTTAAGGTGAAATTTGCTTGTTTAAGTAGAAAGGGGTATTTAGTATTGATGTTCTGAATTATGATGAAATTTTGGGTATGTCTTTGAGCTCAATTAGACGAACCTGGTTAATTAACGTAAAGGGGTGGTAGATGCTCCCTTTATACTCAGACTCCGGTCTGCTTATATTGTTATATTAATTAGTAGGCATCCAACAAGGACTTTAATTCTGGATGCACATTAAAATGATAATAAAATTAATCTTGAAATTCTTTTTAAAACTGAATTTTATGCTGAAATTTAATTTGAAAATTTAATGTATTCTGAATATTGATGTAAATAGAGTTAACGTTGATGTTTGTGGTAGTAATGTGTTGTTTAATTTTATGAATGAGGTTTACAAAATTAGGTGAGCAGCCGAGGCGAAAACAGGATCACAGCAGTTTATGACGCCCAATCGGTGGGACTAGAATTTTTTTGTTGAAAGGACCCAGTTCCCGCATTCAAAGGAGCATATCACAGCAGTATATGACGCCCAATCTGTGGGACTTGATTTGAAAACCGTAGTTCCCGAATTGCGGAGGATATCACAGCAGTTTATAGCGACCACAACGTGAGGGCTCGAGTTCCAAATAAAATTTTTGTTATTTTATTCCAGGAAACTGGCGATCTGAGAGAGAGAGTTTCTGTTTGTGTATAAATTTAAGAGTATTTTAGAGTGTGTGTGAGTTAGTAGAACGTATGCAGAGAAAGGAGTGGTTAAGGAGTCAAGGAGTGGAAATTGGAAGTGACGATAGTGCATTGTGTGAGAAAAATTCGAAAATGGAAGAAGCTGGAGGCAGTAGAGATCAGTCGAGGACGGAATCAGGGGATCAAGGAAACGAGATGATATTGAGAATGTTAGAGAGGATGAGTGAAGAATCTAATAGAGCTAGGGAAGAATCGAATAAGAAATTTGACCAATTAAATCAGGAATTAGGGAATAAAATAGAAAAATCGACGAGAGAATTTACAGAATTTAAAAATAGTCTTACCATGAAAATGGGGGAAGTAGAAAATAGGGTTGAAAAAAATGAGCGTGATATTACAGGTCTTCGACAGGAAGTGGGACATTTAAGGTCCGAAGTACGCAGTTTTTGTGAAGAAGAGATTAATATAAAAATGACGGAAGTAACGGACTCATGTAGGGATCAGTTAGGCAGGGTAGAACGCGAAGTTAGTAGTATCAAATACAACATGTCAAATTTAACGGGGGATGGTCCCAGATTTTATACAGGTGGAGGATCATTAGACCAACACATGAAGTTTTATGGCGATAACAGGGTAAATCCACAAATTTTTATTAATAGTGTAAGAAATCTAGTGGGAAATTTATATGACGAACAGACTAAACTGAATACGATAAAGGCTTTATTGAAAGACAACGCGGAAGCATGGTACAATTTAGTAGGACAGGACATAGACACCTACACGGAGTTTGAAAACAGATTTTTAAAGCACTACTGGAGTGACCACAGACAAGACCAGGTACGAGACGACTTAATCACAGGGAAATTTAAGGGAGAATTTTCAGGAAGTAGGGAGCAATATGCTATACGCAAGTATAGCATAGCAAAGCAACTGAACCCACCACTGACGGACCGACAAATTATTAAGTATTTATCACGACACTTCGAGGTAGAAGTAAGACAACACGTAGCACTACAGAACATAGTGGACAGAGAAATGTTTCTAGAATACTTGCAGAGGTACGACGACGTAAGTAGTGGACGACCTCGGGATAACAGGGAAAGACAGATCAACACAGTTAGGTTTGACAATAGACGGGACAACTACGCTAGACGGGGGAATAATTACGGATACCAGCGACAGAATTGGAAACAGAGACGACCATACGTTAGGAGTAATAGTTTAGGAAGGGGACCTGCACCGAGACCGGGACCTACCAGAATGAATAGTTCACCAGACATGAGCGGGGCTGCTGATACAGACACGGAACGAGTGGAAACGCCTAGGACATACGCTGAGGTAACGGCTAGACCTGGACCAAGTAGGGAAAACAGACCTGGACAGGAATTTTAGAACGCGACAGACCACTAGATTTCAGTGTAAATGTATATGAACATCCACGTGAATTTTTCAAAATTGAGGAGGAAGTAGAGCCAGAAACTGAGGAAAAATTATGTTTGCCAATTATTAATTTAGAAATTTTTAAGAATAATGTAGAAGTATTACTTGATACAGGGGCAGAGGCGAGTTTAATATCGGAGGAATTCGTCAGCAAAATTAGGGATAAGGTTTGTGATAGAATTATGCCTATAAAGCGTAGCCATTTAGTAGCTCCAAATAAAAAGAAGTTTGCTGTAGTAAATAGTGTTGTGGTGCTTAGGATAGATATAGGAGGTTTAAGCTGTGAACAGGAGTTTGTAATTGTACCTGGACTGAAGTTTCAGAGCATTTTAGGTGTTGACTGTATGATGAAGTTAGGGGTTTTGATAGATATGGAAAGGAAGGTAGTAAGGATTAAAGATAGGGTAGTGCCATGGAAGGGCAGTTATGAAGTCACACAGAATGACACGGGGTTTAGTATTAATGTAGTAGAGGTAGAGGATGATGAAGGTAAACAGATCAACACGATAAGATGTCCAGAGGATAGGATAGTAGAGGTTCAAGCTTTAGTACAAAAACATGCAGAATTAGTGGGGGTAGAAGCAACAGCAGCAGATCGGGAGCAGGTGAAGGCATAATTATTTTTGACGTGGTTAAATGGCAAGTTTGTTTTTAATAAAGTAGATTTAAGGAATTCATTCTGGCGGATTCCATTACATAAGAATTCTAGAAGGTACATAGGATTTTCCGTAGAGGGAAAAATCGAGAATTTTAAAGTAGTATCGTTTGGTTTGTCGACAGAAAAGAAAATAATAATAAATAAGAAACAGAGTGTAGGGCATGAAGGAGGAGCAATATTTAAGAGTCAGGATAATAGGGATGATAAGTTTATTGTATGTGAGATAACAGGGATGTTAAGTATAGATATAGAAGGGGGAGAAATAGGGATGAAGAGTATTAGGATGGTAAGAAGAAAGACTTGGAGGGTCAAGAAGAGAATTAGATTTAAATAGGATAGGGATAGAATAGGTGTAGATAGAAGAGTAGAAGTAAGTGTTTATAGAAAATAAAGCTAGGTATAGGATAAATATGGGAGATAATTAGGAATAGGTTTAGGATGAGAATAAAGAGTAAATGTAGGAAGAAAATAAGATAGGTTAAGTGTAGATATTTCATAGAAGATTAGTGGAGAGTTAGGAATAGAGTAAGAGTAGGATAGGCATATAGGATTAGGTAGGGGGAAGTAAAGTATAGTGAAGATTAGTTAAAAGTTAGGAATAGGATAGGTATATAGGATGTATATAGGATTAGATGGATAAGTAGGATGAAGTTAGTTTATAAAATTAGGTGAGAGTTAGGAATAGGATAGGGATATAGGATAGGTGTAAATATTTTTTTTGAATTGGAGACAAAGTAGGTAAGTTAGATAGATAAGGATAGAGAGAGATAGGCAATTTTTTTTGTAAGTTTTTTTTGTGACAGTCTAAATGCTTTATATTTGCATTCAAATAAGTTGGATTATTTGTATTCAAATAGGGGGAAAATACTCATATTTAGACCAGGGTAGAAAATTAAATAATCACATCAAATAATTTTAATCACCGTGTATAATGAATATTATTAGATAATACGCGTTATTAAAACCGTGAAGCATAAAAATTTATTAGTTTCAGTAAACATAAGAGATTTAAATCATGTACAAGACGCTTTATATCAAAAGAAGCAGTATTAAAAGCTCTGCGTGTAATGTAATTATTCCTAAACAAATGGAAATTACCTGCAAAATTTATCTTAATTAACTCTATTTCAAGTAACCGGTATTGAACAAAACGTACAGATAATATCTATAGAAACTTGTAAAACCCAATAAAATGCAAATCCTAGAAGTGTTAGTTAGAAGTAGGATGTTTGAACACACCTGCGTATTTTAAAAGGCAATTTCAGTTTAATTTGTTTAGATAAACATGTCGATTCTAAGGATATTGAAACGGTCAGATGCTTTAGCACGAAATACAAAACAGGGTTTATTTAAAAAGCTCATTCGGCGAAAATTTTGCAGATAATTAATGTTTACAAAGAATCTTGGAGAAACCGGGGCTTAATATTCACGAGAAGGTGCGATACGGGGTTATTTAACCCAGATAGTCCACATGGACTAAAATATAATCGATAATAAAGAATATCAATTTGCACCAATACGAACAGGTTAGAAAAGGAAAGAGAAAATGCGTCAAGCAAAGACACATATAATAAAAGGCGTGATTTAAGCAACGTCACGAGGGTCACAATTGGTTGAAAATAGGATGCAAATATCAGAGGTAGAAACAACGATTTCTGTACAAAATTAATTAGTTTTTCTCGGACATGTTTGCGTGCCGTGTGAGAATTTCTGAGATTTAAATGGGGCGAGTGAAAAATTCGTAAAAACCGATGCGCGAGCGACGGACTGGGAACATAGAATGAGGAATTCTTTAGAATTACCCGTTTTGAGGACAAAAGCGACGTGCCGGCTATTCGCTATATATACCGGTGGTAATATGAATTTCGGCCTCTTAGACTTTTGACTATTCGACGCGTTAAAAGCTCTTAGATCCGCGACTTGATTGAAGATGTTAAACAGTGCATTTTAGTTTGATAAAATAATTTAAAGTTTGCTCGTATATTTTAGTGATTCAAAATAGTTTGTTATTTACGTTCTAACATGAATGTACTTCAGTGCACTTAGATACAAGGTAATAAAATTTAGTATCACTGTACCAATTAGCAAAATTTACAACGACAAATGTATACACAAAAGTAGGCAGTTTTGGCGTATATTGGTGAAAGAAGTATGAATTTCTTTGTTATTTTTCGGGGGTGTTAATAATTAAATGGTTCAAAAACGTGTCTGGATCCACAAAACCAGGGTCAGATATACACAGATGAGTTCCGGAAAAGCCCAGAAACAACTTTAATTAAATAGTGATGGAGAAAATTTGAAAAGCGTTGAGAATCAGAAGCTGTAAATATAATCCAGTTGGAATGGTGTGATTAACAAAAGGGACGATGTACCTTGAAGCTACGAGTGCAGTAACCTTCAGGTAATTTATACTATTTTGGTTGAACTTTGATATTTTTGTGTGTGTTGAATAACTTTATAATTGATTTACTTTAAATGGACATTAGTGAAATTGTACTAACAATAAAATTTTAATTTTAAGGTAAAATTTGCTTGTTTAAGTAGAAAGGGGTATTTAGTATTGATGTTCTGAATTATGATGAAATTTTGGGTATGTCTTTGAGCTCAATTAGACGAACCTGGTTAATTAACGTAAAGGGTGGTAGATGCTCCTTTATACTCAGACTCGGTCTGCTTATATTGTTATATTAATTAGTAGGCATCCAACAAGGACTTTAATTCTGGATGCACATTAAAATGATAATAAAATTAATCTTGAAATTCTTTTTAAAACTGAATTTTATGCTGAAATTTAATTTGAAAATTTAATGTATTCTGAATATTGATGTAAATAGAGTTAACGTTGATGTTTGTGGTAGGAATGTGTTGTTTAATTTTATGAATGAGGTTTATAAAATTAGGTGAGCAGCCGAGGCGAAAACAGGATCACAGCAGTTCATGACGCCCAATCGGTGGGACTAGAATTTTTTTGTTGAAAGGACCCAGTTTCCGCATTCAAAGGAGCATATCACAGCAGTATATGACGCCCAATCTGTGGGACTTGATTTGAAAACCGTAGTTCCCGAATTGCGGAGGATATCACAGCAATATATATATATATATATATATATATATATATATATATATATATATATATATATATATTATATATATCGGATGCGGAATTGGAGTGATTGTTTGATGTTTAGATTTAAGAGCCTATTTTATATATAAACTATGGTCGAATGTTTAAAACTGTGAGTGAATTTAAGTAACTAGAGACTTTAGAAAAAGATTGGAATTCAGAGTAATTATTTATGTCTATTTAATTAAGATGTGTAAGGATATAAAGGACATATATGTAGAAATATGATATTGAATCAAGTAAGCTGAGGGTAGTCATGGAAACATCTAAGAGAGAGTGATTTTTTAAAAAATAAATAAGAATGACAAATGATTTTTGTAAAAATTAATTGAATTTTAAGTTTTAGTGCTGATACCATATTTTTGATAATGTTAACCTACGGGTATGTTATATTGAAAACTAGATAAGAGGTTGTAAAGAAAAGTCTATAATGAACCGAAAATATATTTGTTGGCAAGAAGGATAGAGTTTCGTTCGACCAGAAGTAATTTTTCCAGAAAGTAAAAATAACCACAGGAAGAAAATAAGACCCAAGAAAAAACAAAGCTTAGATACATAAAAAAAATAGAAGAAAATGCCCACGAACAAAGACCATACACACAAGACTAGGAGAACCAGAGGCAACAAAAAACTTTAAGGAAAGTAAAACCAATTTAATAGTATTTGCCAGTATTATTAGTATTCGTAGATAGATAGGTAAAAAGGGAGTTAGATTATTACGTTACCTTGTAAAGGGAACCACTGCATTTGGAATAGCTGTGATCGAGATACGGGATTTGGACAAGATAATTGAGAAATTTTCTTGACGTAATAAATAGTAATAAAAAAATGTGAGGTTTTTATTTATAATTTTTGGTCCCTATAGTAGGGGATAAAGAATACTACTATAGTAAGCCTGCTTATCGTAAAAGGCCATTAAAAGGCGCAGCAAGGGGCAGCAGCCTTGCTGGTTAAAAGATATTGGAGGAGGGTCGGTTGGTCTCGGGCGATCCTCAATAATTTACAAGCTTGTTGGGGGTTGGCCGTGGCGGATACGGCTTTTTGCTAAAATCTTTAAAAACTGCGTTGTGGAAAGATATGGGAGCCTACCACAATATTTCCCAGGTGTGCGTGGCCTAAAACACGAAATACATATGATGGAGAGCTCACAAGTAAAATTCTTGTCCGGAGGTAAAATACCCCTCATTCGGATCTCCGGGAGGGGTACTTGGGGCTCGTCATCGTAAGAATATAAAACAACAGTTCGATTTAGTGATAGGGACTTGGAATGTAAGGTCATTACTTAGAGTAGATAAGTTAACGAATTTATTAGTCGAAATGAGAAAGGAAAAGCTGGACATTTTAGGTATTAGTGAGGTGAGATGGCCAGATAGTAATGACTTTGGAAAGATAATTATAGAATAATTACAACTTCTTCAACTAATGGACAGGCAGGCGTAGGAATAGTGTTAGGTAAAAGATTAGGGCATAAAGTTAAAGAGTACTTACAATTTAGTGATAGAATAATTATGGTTAGATTGAGTACAAAACCCACAGACACTGTTTTAGTTCAGGTTTACATGCCAACAACTCAGTACGAGGATGAGGAAGTAGAAAAGGTATACGAGGGTATAAATAGTATAGTGAGAAAAGTAAAAGGAGATGAGAATTTAATAGTTATGGGCGATTTTAATGCGTCAGTGGGAGAAGGTAGTGAGGGAAAAATGGTAGGAAAACTTGTGTATGGCAGACGAAATGATAGAGGAGAAAGATTAGTTGAGTTTTGCCAGGAACATAGATTAGTAACTGTAAACACCCTATTCGAACAACATGTTAGGAGAAGATATACCTGGAAAGCGCCAGGTGATAGGGCTAGATACCAAATAGATTATATTTTAGTTAAACAAAGATTTAGAAACCAAGTTAAAAACTGTCGTAGTTATCCAGGGGCTGACATAGATAGCGATCATAACTTAGTTAAAATGAAGTGTAAACTAAAATTCAAAAAATTGAGATTTGAGAATTGAGGTTAAAAGAGAGGGATGGGATCTAGGTAAGCTTAATGATAGTAGGGTAAAAGAGGAATATAAACAAGTATTAGATAATAAGAGCAAAGAGATAGCTGTAGGAGGGAACGTAGAAAATAGATGGAAAGAAATAAAACTGACTGTACATGATACAGCAACACAGACTATAGGTAAGAAAAAAATAGAAGCGAGAAAACCGTGGGTAACAAAGGAGATATTAGATTTAATAGAGAATAGAAGAAAGCTTAAACCTTTCAGAGAAGTGGATAGTGAAAGTAAGCAAAAATATAATACAGTCAGAAATAAGATAGTACATGAGTGTAGAAAAGCTAGAAATAAATGGATGGAGGAGAATTGTAAGGGAATACAAGATGATTTTAGAGTAGGTAAGACAGACAGGGCTTACAGGGCAGTTAAAAAGTTTCTTGGGGAAGATAGGAAAAAATATAATGGTATTAGAGACGAGAATAATGAGCTTCTAATAAATAAAGTTGAGGTAGCAGATAGATGGAAAAGATATTTAGAAGATTTATATAAGGGAGACGAAATAGATGAGTTAGAAAACGATCAAGAAGAGGATGTAGAAATAGGGTTCTCAATATTAAGAGAGGAATTTGATAGAGCTGTTCGGAATCTTAAAATAAATAAAGCGCCAGGAATAGACGATATTCCCGCAGAATTAATAAAATATGCAAGTCGGAAAACTTTAGATAGATTATATGAACTAGTAAAAGCAATATATGACACAGGTGAGGTTCCAATAGATTTCGAAAAAAATATTATTATCCCAATCCCAAAAAAGTCAGGAGCTGATAGGTGTGAGAATTTTAGAACGGTTAGTTTAACTTCTCATGCTTCCAAAATACTAACAATAATAATTAAAAATAGAGTAGAAGTTTTGACTGAGAATTATTTAGGCGAAGACCAATATGGTTTTCGTAAAGACAGAGGGACTAGAGATCCGATACTAATGATTAGGGTAATTATCGAAAAAGGTTACAAAAATAAAAGACTCATTTCGCGTTTGTAGATTTAGAAAAGCATTTGATAGGGTTAATTGGATTGTTATGTTCAGGGTTTTGCAAAAATAGGAATCTCTCATAGGGATAGAAAAATTATTTACAGTCTATATAAAACCAAAGCGTAGTAATTAGATTTGAAGAAATAGAAAAGGAAGCTAAGATTAGAAATGGTGTTAGACAGGGTTGTATACTGTCTCCCTTGATTTTTAATGTTTATATTGAGGAAGCTTTAAACTTAGCTAGAGAGTGAAAAGAGATAGGTATTAGTGTACAGGGACAGAAAATAGACATGTTACGTTTTGCAGATGATATAGCCATTATAGCAGAGTCTAGAAAAGAGTTAGGAGAGTTTTTAAATATTTTAGATGAGATACTACGGAGTAACTATAGTATGAGAATTAACTCAGTAAAGACAAAGATAATGACAAGTGAGTTATAGCCTAGTTCTAAACCAAAATTAAAAATAGGTAATACCGAGTTAGAGGAGGTGGATGAATTTTGCTATTTAGGTAGTATAATTACAAAAGATGGACGTAGCAGAAGGGATATAGTAGCTAGAATAGCTCAAGCTAGAAAAATGTTTTAAAAAAAAAAAACTTACTAATATCTAATAGTATTAGTTTAGATAATAGAAAAAGTTTCTTAAAGTCGTACGTATGGAGCGTTCTACTATACGGTAGTGAGACTTGGACAATTAAAGAAATAGATAAGAAAAAGTTAGAAGCTTTTGAAACTTGGTGTTATATGAGAATGTTAAAGATTAGTTGGACAGATAGAGTAACTAACGAGGAAGTTTATAGAAGGATAGGTGAGGATCCCTGTATATGGAAACAATTGAAGGTCAGGAGAGATAGAATGTTAGGGCATCAGTTAAGACAGGGACTATTTAGTAAAGTCTTAGATTATAGACTACCAAATAAAAATAGAGTAGGAAGGTCTAGACAAAGCTATATTAGTCAAATTATTAGAGATGTAGGTTGTGAAGGGTATGTAGACCTTTTTAGACTAGCTCAGAATAGAAAAGAATTTAGAGCTGCGTCAAACCGACTTTAAGTAAGTTCGAAAACAAAACAAAAAGAAAAATAAAAATCAGTTAACTAAATGTCACCAGGACATGACTCACAATTGGTTAGCGGTCTGGCATGTTGGTAGCGTTTCGTTGCTTAAGCCTTACCATAACATATAATTTAATAAACGTCACCATGGCATAACTCACAATTAGGTAGCGGTCTGGCATGTTGACAGCGATTCGTTGCTTAAGCCTTACCATAACATATAATTTAACACTTTTCCTTTTTGAAGCGGATAACCAGGTTATATTTCATTTCCTTATAAATGGTAATCATGTAAACATGTTAGAGTTCTGTAACAACCATCAGGTTGCAAATATCTATGTAGAGCCAGCTGGATAGGAAAAAGATAGAAGGATATAGGAAGACCTAGACCAAACTATATTAGTCAAATTATTAAAAATTAAGGTTGTGAAGAGTATGTAGAGCTTTTTAGATTAGCCCAGAATAGAAAAGAAGTTAGAGCTGCGTCAAACCGACCTTAAGTAAGGTCGATAACAAAATGATGATGATTTATAATTTGGGATAACAATATAAAACAGTAACACTTATTTGAAGTTACAGGTAAAGATACGAGAGCGCTGCAACAGCACATGATAAGAAAGACACGTGGGTGAATAGTGTATAGTTTCAAATTCACAATACTCTAATAAACAGTCATTTGAGTAAGACCTAATTTATAAGTACTCTACATTTTGTTTAAAACCATAATATATCCCAATAATTGTATATGAAACGGACAGATGTTTCACGTTTTGAACAGTAACCATTATAAAACTATATTGGATCCGTGAAGGTAATTAAGGACAACCTAATAAAGAAAATTTTTATATACGCACAACAGAAACTGTTACGATTGAACTTTCGCTGAGTGTCTCATTGCTGGGGATGGGCTACCGGTGCAAAGTATAGAACTGCAATTGTGTAAAGTTCTTGAACCTTTATTCAATATATTATATATATATATATATATATATATATATATATCATCATCATTAGGTCTTCAGTCCTAGAACTGGTTAGACGCGTACCATCATTGTTCCCTATTCTGAACTAACCTACAGATTTCCCTGAAATATGCACAGTTTGCATCTATAACTGTCTGATCTAGGTCTACATCTACCTCTTTTTTCCTATCTCTGCTTGTAATATATCACATACTATTCCCCAAAAATGCCTTAGAACGTATTCCGCCCTACTATTTCTTTTTTTCTCCAGATATCCTTGTTCCCATACTATTTCTGTAACTTATTTGTTATTATCTTTGTCTGTCCATGCTATCGTCCTCATACATCTGGAGCATTTCAAAAGACTGCTACCGTTTTTGTGTCTTCATTTCAGCCAACATTTTTTAACATGTTTCTATTTATACAATTGAGAGGATGGTTATTAAAGAAGTGTGCGATTGCATTATTGAAAGGCTTAAATAGTCGTTTTTTTTATATTTATTTTGAGGGGGAAAATTCATTATGATTTAAGTTACCTCTTTGGCGGGTTTACACTTGTCAGATACCACTGTTGTTCTATGAAGATTGTATATGGATCTGAGGCGACCCTATGGCGGGTTTACACTTGTCAGATACCAATGTTGTTCTATGAAGATTGTATATGGATCTGAGGCGACCCTATGGCGGGTTTACACTTGTCAGATACCAATGTTGTTCTATGAAGATTGTATATGGATCTGAGGCGACCCTATGGCGGGTTTACACTTGTCAGATACCAATGTTGTTCTATGAAGATTGTATATGGATCTGAGGCGACCCTATGGCGGGTTTACACTTGTCAGATACCAATGTTGTTCTATGAAGATTGTATATGGATCTGAGGCGACCCTATGGCGGGTTTACACTTGTCAGATACCAATGTTGTTCTATGAAGATTGTATATGGATCTGAGGCGACCCTATGGCGGGTTTACACTTGTCAGATACCAATGTTGTTCTATGAAGATTGTATATGGATCTGAGGCGACCCTATGGCGGGTTTACACTTGTCAGATACCAATGTTGTTCTATGAAGATTGTATATGGATCTGAGGCGACCCTATGGCGGGTTTACACTTGTCAGATACCAATGTTGTTTTATGAAGATTGTATATGGATCTGAGGCGACCCTATGGCGAGTTTACACTTGTCAGATACCAATACTGTTCAACGGAGATTGTATATGGTTTTGAGGTAACCTTATTGTGGATTTATACTTGTCAGATACCAATGCTGTTTTACAAGGATTGTTAATATGCTTATTTTTATGTAATTAGTTATTTTATGTATAAATAGAAATCATGTGTGTAGGTTGTATTTCATGTTAATATTGCAAGGAAAATCCAGGAAAAACTTGCAATGCTACCTAGATATTGTGGGCATTTGATTTTCATTTGTTATTTCTTTTAGTAATGGAATCCATTGTTTACTGAAAGTCCCGGATTCGTTTGCAACGCAGTTATTTTTATGTAGGGTTATTATTCTTTGATTTTGCGTTTTTGGTGGTTTTCTTCTTTTTCTTCTTTTCTTCTTTTCAGGGAGTATGTGTATTCAGCTTGTTCCCTTTCTATTGTTTTCTAATTTTATACCCTATTTTACCGAGATTCAGTGAAGGAGGTTAAGCAACCTGTGGCTACCAAGATTCCCCAACACTTAGACATTTGCCGAAATAATGGTTTTCTAGTAAATCCTTTCACACACTTAACATTATTCGAGAATATTGCCCAACCAATTCTTGTAGTTACTTATAATAATCATCATGTTTACGCACAGTTATCTTTTCGTCATTAGTTTATCCATCTTGGGATTGGTTGGATGCGTACCTCCATTGATTTCTATTCTGGGCTAGCCTACAAATCTCCCTGAAACCTCTACAGCCTGTATATATATATATATATATATATATATATATATATATATATGTAAGATAATATATATATATATATATATATATATTTAATAAGAAGTATCTGTAAACAAACTCTATGACAATAATAAAGCCTATTGACGAATACAAATCGGGCTGGTAGTTATATAGCCATTAACAAAACATTAGCTTTATTACTTCACAGGAGGAAACATCCACTGACCGACGGTTTTGGCTTTGTAAAGCCTCATCAGAGTGAAATAGCTTCCAAAAACCCTATGAAGTAATCGAAGCTATTATTCCAATATAATTTCGAAACAATATCTGTACTATGGCAAAAGTAAATAACACCGCCATCAGGTGATAAAACGCCAACACTACTAAGTGTGGAAGTACAGAATTGAAACAAAAATACATAGTAAATTCTATAGATGGCTATACAAGTACGTCTGGCCATTTGAGATTTGCGGAATGTTACAGCAAAATTTATTTGCAAACGTAACAAACCTTCTCGTGGCGACACCCGGGTTCATGCCCCAAGGCAATTCAAATAATAAAAGACAAGTTATTTGCAGTCCGCAATTAGAAATTGTGTAAAACAATATATAAAATAAAATTTATCTGTAAACAAACTCTATGACAATAATAGAGCCTATTGACGAATACAAATTGGGCTGGTAGTTATATAGCCGTAAACAAAACATTAGCTTTATTACTTCACAGGGGAGGAAACATCCATTGACCGACGGTTTCGGCTTTACATATATCCACGTTGATTAATAATTCATTTTCATTAAATATGTCTAAATACAATTTTACTCATCTGACAAAATAAACTATTGAAAGTAATTGGGCTTAACCCCACACCTTACCTAAACCCCTGGTTTAAATACGAGCTCATAGTAAAACCCTTTTAAATATTTGTGCAAATTTACGCACTGCAGTTACCAAAAGTCCCTTTTACTTCATACATAAACAGATTTCACACCCTTATCTTATAAATAAAATTCTTACATTAACATATTTTCAAATAATTTGTAATAAAATTCAATAATAAATTCCTTTGTCCATAAATAAAAAGAAATCCTTCAAAAATGCACAAAATGTCATAATACACGAGTAACCACAAAAGACAATGTTTTATAAAAATCAGTTACCTGAAAATAGCACCACACATGTTTTTGCCATCAAACCATTGTTGACATAACCCTCATCAACGACTGCTCATTCAAAAATCTCCTCCAAGTTGACTCATACCATCTGGGACGGCAACCAGCTACCCAAATCTCTTCTAGTACTAATCAGCAGCACCTTCAAACTTTCCAAATTCCTCTACTGTACCAATTACCATCGGTAAACCATGGACTTGATACACATACACCCTCTATTCTTTCCGTGTGCCACACTAGCACCAACAACCCAAGCAAAAAAAACAGCCTGTACTTACATTGCTTTCAAACAGCTTCGTTCTATTTTTCTTTAAACGTACTTCATAATTCTTTCAGACTGCCGATACAGCATTACACCAACTTGTGTAAGTTGTAAGCAATTTGAACTATTAACACTTGTTAAATACAAACAATAATTTCGTTTACTAACATTCACGTAGATGACTACTCGAATCGAAGCGAAGAAGCAATAAAGCCTCATCACCACTTCCAGGCGTGTATATAGCCCAAATGCCCCTTTTTCAATTAAATTCCCCGAAAATACCACTACAAACAGACTCGCTTTCTCGGTACAAAATTTTCAACCGTCTTTTAAATCTAAGTATTGTGCCACTCGAAAATAATGTTTTACTACCAAAACAGCTTTATCTGCTCAACGGATATAGTCGTTCCCCGAACTTAGCCTCAACTGTCTTCAATTTCTTGATTTACTCACGTCCATGATAACGTGCGTATTACATCGTCCCGCTCTCTCCTACGTACGAAATTTTCCCTCACTCACTTTATTGGTAAGTTTATTTATTCCTGCCATACCTTCACTTAATCTTGACTATTGCTTGTCTCACTGCTCTCTGCGAAGTCTAATCCTCGTTCTTTGTCTTTCAAACGCATTCTAAACTAGTCCTTGAAGCAAATCACCATTTTCAACTAATATACACCCTATATCCGTCCTATTCTTAGCAATACATACTCTAGGAATCTTCCTTTGTTCCTCCGTAACAACTTGTCTGTAGCCTCCCTACCTTACTCCTTCCACGTTTAAATCGATATCTTATACAAACATACCGTCTCTCACTCTTGCTTATAAGCTCCGCTCTGTCTTTGCGTCAAGTGCGTTTCAAACTCAACCCACTATTGCCATCTGTTAATTCCTTCCCTCTCTATTGTTAAAGTACAAACAATCTGTCCTTGTTGTATATCGATCCTACCAGTTTCAAACGGTCAAGCTCATTTGTAGAAAATATACTTATTATGAGCTTGTTTACCCTATCAACCTTGAAATAAATTACTACTTGGGACGTTTAAAATCTGTTTAGCCCTCTCAAAACTTGTAACCGTCGGAGCTTGTTTATCGTAAACATATTGCTATAATTAATACCTAGAAAAGTCTCTCTTTCAATTCTTATGCTTTAAAACGTTATACCACAGTTAAATTTTCTACCAAATTATGCTACTATACATTAGGAATATTTATACACGCTTAAATAATGCAACTAATATTTCAAGTTTCTTACAATTACGCTAACATAAACCTGAAAAGCTTTTTACCCAAGTATACATTAAACCTGATTTAATTTACACTATACGTTAATGATATCTTCGCTTTTAATAAGTATGCAAAATTAACTAGTTCTACTACTGATTCTATAAATATTTTGAAAGTTCCTTGCAAATATTGGCAAAGTAAAAATGAAGTAAGATTAACTCAGAAACCTTACTCTAACTTTGTTAATTCTTATCCTAGAATGTTTAAAAATATCTTAAATTTTTACCGAGTTGTATTTACATGCGGCGGCTTATCCTAAATTATCAAATGACTTATATAATCAATTCTAACCTACAAATTACACAGAAATATATATATATATATATATATATATTGCCGTGTAACCTTATAAGAATAATCGTGCCTTACGAATTGGGTGCCAAAAATTGCCGTGGAACACGGGTAAAATCCTCACCAACAAAAATATATTCGAAAATTTTATTAAATTTTCAAATTTGAAAATAGAAAAATTTCCAAAAATTTAAATAAGTCAAAAAAGATATTTCTTACCCGTTTTCCTCTCTTCCTCGGTTGAATGGCCTTCTTTAACTGCTCCGGCTAGCTCATTTGGACCTCCTTTTGGGTATCTAGATTCACTCGCATATTCTCAATCGTACACACACACACTCGCAATAAAACCACAAAATACAACCAACATACAATCTTTTATTTATTACTATTTACAAATGAAATTCAACATTGTCCATATTTCATTGATCACGTTACACTTCACTAAATCTTATTTTATAATGTCCTGTATTTTATTTTAAAATCATCAAACACATAAAATGTACCCGGAGTAAATGGGCCTTGAATAATACCTTTTCTAAAATTCCTTCTTTATAATTTATTTTTTTAATCTAAGTAAACTATGAGGTATGGTGAGCTCATGATAACCCAGCTAATTATGCATAATGTATGCCCTTCTACTTTGCATTAAAAAAAACAAAGCCATGTACTCTTCACAAAAATTTCACGTTCTGATGGAACGTTAAAAAGCTTTATAGACACCTTCAAATTTCTAGTTAAATACCATAATAAAGTTATTTGCACGTATTATGTTCAATACGTAAATAATCCACAATACCTTGAAAAACACTCTCATACGTCACCCAATATTCACAGTTTATAAGAATCACAATTTCAAATCGTTACCTGGAAATTTCTAGACGATCTCCGCTCTGTAGATGATGGTATGTATTTCGTCTATTTGGTCTGCAGGCCGTTTCTCGCTGTTACTAGACGAACTCCATCTAAGTTGAACTGCTTACGCTGCCTTCACGGTGTAACCAAATTCCAAATTCCATTTAAACATACGTCTTTCTCAATTAGTTGCTTCAAACCACGTTACTTAATGTCCCGACACGAGTTGGTTAAAAATTATAGGTGATACCTCAATTAAAAATGTAATCTCGGCACACTAACCGCGTATTAATTAAGAGGCTACCACCATGCAATATAATTTAAATGATTTTATAATACTTACAACTCGTGTTAACTTTCATACGTCGTTTGGAGCGATCAAAATCTTAAGGGCCTTCACCACGTTGTCCAAAAACATTTATACACTTCGAATGTAACCTCTCCATACCTACCTAACGCGAAATCCCCATCTAAAACAACACATTTTTAAAATTTTGCACTCCACCAATATTTAATCCCGCGAAATTTAGCACGTCGTTATAACATTTTCAAAAAACTACGCTACACTATCCTCGTGTTTGTTTCAAGTCAAACTAATCATATCGACCAATCGTAGACCTACTGACGCTTCACAAATCCCGTCTATACAACCGTTGTTTCTTGCTTATGCGTTTTCTACGTCTCTTTCTAACCTGGTTTGAGTGGTACAAAATCGATATTTCTGTTTATTTGCTATCTACACCACGTGAACTTACTACGTGATTTAAATAACCCCTCATTAGTTTTTCCAGAGAACGCATGTGATGGTTTACAATATACTTAGAAGCTTCATCTCTATCTATACAGAATTATTGGAACTTGACATTTAAAATTCTGCAGGTGTTCAATCTTAACGCGTTTTAAATAACACTTCTACGAGTTGGATTTTCCACGTATTTCAACCATACTGATATATTTATTTGTTAGCAATGCGTTTCACCGTGGTATTATTGGGTTTTTACACGCTTTTATGCATATTATACATCAATAATCGTTCAATTAAATTCAATTAATTTAATAAATTAATGGCATTGGCTTCTACCCTTTAATTTCTTTGCAAACCTACTAAATATTTATCATTATTTGTACAATTTGATTAATACCCGTTACTTAAAAATGAATTAACTAATATAACTTTCGCACGTAATTTGTGGTTGTTCCTTTATACAGGGTGTTTTGAAATTGTTTCTTTTATATTTATTTTTGATCTTTTAAAACCACTATAATATATATATATATATATATATATATATATATAAGTGTTCAGTACAAGGCAATATCGCACCATTCCGTAAACATAGAACACTCCCAACCTGAGAAAAAAAGGAAACATTTAAAATTTTGTAAATTTTCGTTTTAATTACATTTGTGAAGGGCTTAGTATATTAAATACTAAAGCATAAACCCGTAATTAAAGGGGCTTCCTTGTTATAACGTATCTTAATCGTGTTTCTGGATAAGAAGTATTTCCCGTACACATAAGTTTTCCTTTTAGAGCTTTATACAAAAAGTAGTAATTTAGTATCGATTACGAGTAAATGCATGATAATCTTAAAAGATTCCATTTGATCATATTTTCATACAAAGGAAGACAAGCATTTTCAGCCGCGTAAACAAAACACGTTTTAAAAGAATTCAAGTTTGCATCGAAACCACGACATGATATTTAATTTTCATTTCAATTCATAGCAAGTATATTAATAGTCTTGAAAAGTGTGTCTAATAATGCTAAACATACTGTCGTATTTTGAAATAAAGCGCGTATATAGTATTTAATTAGAAAATAAGAAGGTGCTCATGAAACTTCGAAAAATTCCATTAACAATAAAGGTGAATGGCCGTTCAAATTAGCAGTTATAGTATAAGATAAAATTACGGCGAACTACAGCAATAAATCATGGGGATATTAGTTAACGATAACTAGAAGCTATTTAAACGTCGCATTGTGTAAAGTTGCATCATTTGGACGATTCCAGATTGGACATAGAAGACGAGCCTTCTAAATTTCAACCAATCAGAACGTACGAGCAACACCCAGGTTTAACGCAATTATTCTAGACGTGTGACGTATCGTACCACTCGGGCTCTAAAAATAGTTGGGGAAGAAATATATCTGTGAAAAAAAGAACAATAGTGTAGGACACGTTCTAAGGTATTGGGAAATAGTGTAGGATATATTAGAAGCAGACTTAGAAAAAGAGAGAGGTACAAGTATACCTAGATTAAACTATTACACGCAGAGTGACAGATGTAGGCTGTAGGAATTTCAAGAAAATGTGCAGGTTAGCTCAAAATAGAAAGTAAGAGAGATACGCGTCTAACCAGTTCCAGGACTAAAAACCTAATGATGCTGATGATGAATATAATGGTATAAATTACGGAATTCTTTCATTAGATTGCGTGTAGTTAATTTGGATGCCAGAGAGTAGCCCTCCTATTTTTGGCGCCCTTCTTTCTTTTGAAGCTTTTAACAAGCAATATAAGATCCGTATTGATATACCAAATATCTACAAGGATTTTGTAGATCTTTTAAGAAAAAGACAAGTGTTTACTCCAGTTACTGTTTAGCGACAACAGAAGAATGCATCAAATAGATAAATTCTTTAAGTTCGGTAAATCTTAAACTGATCCTCGATACTCTATTTTAGTATAATTACTTATTATCAAATTATTTCGGCATGTAATATAAATTAGCTCAATGATCACTTTGGATAAGACGCGAGTTATAGGATCCCCCATCTATTATACATATAATACTAATATCTGTATTAGGAAATATTAGGAAACATTAGGAAATGTTAGGACAGTGCAACAATGTCGTTGCAACATTTTATTACATTATATTATGATGATTTCAGTTCCCACGAGTGGAAACGCTACAAAGTAACACAAGGATAAGTGACACTGCAAAAGTCAGGTCACAGACGGTCGACGGATGTCACGTACCGAGATTACGCAGAATAAGCCTGCAACATTGTAATTATGAATAGCTTTTAAGATAGCAACTAAGTATTGTAAAGTGTAAGCGGACATTACGTCCGCAGGTTCCCACAGAATTGTGAGGGGGAGAAAGTTATATAAGGACCAGGAGCTCCACTCCTAGTCAGTTCATCAGACGTTCAGCTTTAACCTTGCAGTTCACTGGTAACTCACTGTACAAATTAATTAATGTATTTCGACTTAAAATAAATTAATTCAAATTGTAAGTGTTCAAATCTGTTTAAACAAATAAATGTGTTAAGGACCAAAGAAGTCTTTTTAAAAAGGACCGCTCGAAGCCACGAACCTTAACTGGCGCAGTCGTAATGGATGTCAAAAGGGCACTAGCGAATCCAACTTCGAGGAACTGGTGGTCCTGGAATTTCAATTCCGATTTTGGCAGAGCAAAAACTGGAGAAAAAACACGCATCGTTCAAATCCAGCAGTTGAAGGAGAAACAAGCATAGTTCGAATTCAACAAAAGAAAAATTGGAGGCGATACAAGAATAGATCAAATCCAAGAAGCCCAAAAGAAAAAACAGAAACAAAGAAAACAAATCAATGAAAGCAACCAAGCAAATAGTGTAAGTTCATTTTCCTAAACCAATTAAAATTTATTTTATTATTAACAAAAACAATTGATATTTGCTAGTTTATGATTTATAATTTATTTATGTATATGTTAACTATTGTTACAAATATTTTATGCCAATTGTTGAAAATAATCGACTTAACAATTGCTAGAGATTATCTTCAAGCCTTTATTAAAATTTTATTATTATTTTACTTGTCTGTATGAAAAACTTATGAAAACTTGAGACAACAAAAAATTCTGAGACTAAGAACTGAGAAAAATTATTCTGAAACAAAAACTAGAGACAATTATTAAAAAAGTCGCAAAGCGCAAGAGACTAGAACACGTTTTAACTAACGTAAGAAAAATTCTTAAAAACAAAACCAAACCTCTTAAGATTGCTGAACTAAATCTTAACTGGCGCGAAAAAATTTCTTAAAAACCTCTGACTCGACAACTTTAACTGGCACAAAAATTTTTAGAATTTTTGAATCAAAACTTAACTAACGCAAGAAATTTTTAGAATTTCTAATTCAATCTTAACTGGCGCAACAAATTTTAGAATTTCTAATCTCAAATAACACAAGAAATAAAAATTTATAATCCCAATAAAAGAATTAACTGACTCACAAAATTAAATACACCAAGAATAAAAACGCGAAAGCAAAACGAGCAATTAAAAAATCAAAACCTTATAACACCACGATTCAAACGCAAATACCATCCATAAATAGACAAATCGCATTCTATTGTTAAAAAACCCCATCTTAATACGAGAATTAACTAAGCGCGAATTCAAATGGAACGTAATATCTCATCATACTTCATCAAAGTGAATAGAAACTAACCTTGAGTAAATACGCAAATCTAATAATAAATCACCTACAAAAGATATTTAAATACATCGCGAAACCTTTTCATCATTGTTAAATTAAAAACAGCATAAAATTACAATCGAAAACTTTATTTAAGTATCAATCTAAAACTACTCAGAACGAATAAATAAAGTACGGTACTAAAACTTAAATTACAACCGTATTCAAACGTGAAAACATTTCAGTAAATCTCACAAATTTCATTGTATAAAAACCCTGCGAGTAATAAATTACGCCCACGATAAAATTAAATATAACTTATAATAAAGACGCAAATGCAACTAAGTGACTAACAACATCCTGTAACAGATGATAACATTGTAAGCATTACAGACACCTTACAATCGCATAAACCAACGAAACAATTATTACGCACCTAAATAAAATCGACATAATAAAAATTAGAGAAGTAATAACTGATTCAAATAACGCAAAACATTCACACCCGATAAATTACCACAAGATTAACCCAGCCTATTGAAACTTCGGAAATTAAAATTAAAAATCGGCAAATCAAAAGTAAACTCAACCACACTAATACCAAGCGTAAAACTCATTAAATAACACCCAAAAACTACAAAATAAAACCAAATTTTTTCAAAAAAAAAAAAATAAATAAATTTTTTTTACTTTTTTAAAATTACCCAAATATTACCCCAGCGAAGATGACTACTGAAATGAAGCTGTACCTCGAAATGATACCGCCATTTAATGGAAATGATACCTGCTTACTCAGTAATTACATTTCGGCAAGCGAAATATTCTTAAAGACCTTTTATAAGCCAGGCGATAACGACAGAAATACTCTGCTGATCCGCCTCATAACCAGTAAATTACTCGGAAGGGCACTAACGTTAATAGCCAGTCGCGAGGACGTAGATGAATGGGAGCAGTTTAAACAGATATTAATCGCATATTTCGGCGATCAACGTAACTTAAAATGTTTAATAAGAGACTTAACCGGACTGAGAATGGAACACAACCAGTCACCCTATCAATTTGGAATGAGATGCCAAGATGTAAGAAGCCTAATCTTGACAAAACTCAAAATCGAAGAGACCGACCCAAACGTAAGACTAATAAAAACTAAAATGTATGACGAGATGGCATTAGATACCTATCTAAATGCACTACCCGAGAGACTTTCAGACAAAATTAGATTTCAACATCCCCAAAACTTAGAACAAGCAATGAATATGATAATCGAAGAAGAAAACGTAATGTACTACAGAAACCGACTATATAACCCCAACGCGAATAAAAGCTATACGCCAATGAAAACTATACAACCCGCAAGACAAATAAATCCACAACCAAAATTTAACGCATTCAATGCACAAACAAACCAAACGCGAACAAATAATCCACATTCTAATAACTCAAACTTTAACAACCAATACAAACAATTTACAAAACTAACATTCTACCCGAACTTTTCAAAACCCACCTATCAACCAACATTTAACTCGAACTTTTCAAGACCCGCATTTCAACCGAGATTTAACCAAAATATAAATCAACAAAGACCAGCATTTAACGCGAATCCTAATAGAAACTCGCCGATGATAAACACTAATAATCCCAATAATTATTACAAACCTACACCAATGGATACCTCATCTGATAACACCAGACCTAACACAAAAATAACGCACATAAGACCAAATCCTAATCAAAAACGCACTTTCACTTCAGAAGAGCTATTTCATCAGGAAGTAGAAGAGTATGAAGACGAACAGAACAGTAATAATCAACCATGTACGAATAATGAACAGAATCAATCAAACCATTATGAACGCGAAGAATCACACGAAAATTACGAGGAAGACGACGAAGAGAACACATGTTCAAATTTTCAAATGGACCATTTTATAAACGACCTAACGTAATAAATCTAAATAATATGAATCACCTTGTATTACCCTATATCGAAATACCCCACGCTGAATTTAAATTACTAATCGATACCGGATCTTCAAAAACATTAATAAGCCCGCGAACAGTAAAAAAACATTATCTAAACTACGTAGAGAGAAAACCCTTTAAAATTAAAACCGCCCATCAAACAACCATACACCAATTCGTAGCAAACATACCTTTACCAAAAACCTTTAACGTAAAGATGAAACACAAATTCTGCATATTTGAATTTAATGACAAATATGACGGACTATTAGGAATGGACCTCCTAAGAAATATAGGAGCCAATATAGATATCAAAAACCGATTATTAAGAACCAAGTATGGACGAATCCCCATTAAATTTCAAAATACCCAAATAGACGAAAAATATACATTAGAACCCCGAACAGAAAAAAAATAAGAATCCCCGTAGATTCAAATAAAACTTAGGAATAATAAACCACATAACTTTTCAACAAGGAGTAGAAACCCCAACCGCATTAGTAAAAATCAAAAATAATTACGCCACAACAACAATAATAAACTCAAATGATTACCCCGTAGAACTATCTTTAACAAACCCGATAAACGTAGAAGAATTAAACTTTGACGAAATGGAAATAGATGAATCCCCAAACGAAAATTATAACCCCGTAGAAAATGACGAAATGTTAAAACAAAATTTAAATAATATACGATTTAACCGCGACATAAATCACGAAGAACAAAACGCAATACAAAAATTATGTTATGAATACCGCGATATATTCCATTGCGAAGGAATACCCCTAACGTTTACCAACACAGTTAAACACAGCATTGAGCTAACGGATAACAAACCCCTATTTACCAAAGCATACAGATTACCCCAGGCAAGTCAGGAAGAAGCTGACAGACAAGTAACCGATCTATTAGATCAAGATATTATACAACACTCCAATTCACCATGGAGCAGCCCCGTACTAATAGTACCAAAGAAACTAGACGCATCAGGAAAACGGAAATACCGAATGGTAATAGATTACCGCAAACTAAATAAAAAAACGGTAGACGATAAATACCCGTTACCGAACATAACAGAAATATTAGACAAATTAGGCAAGTGCCAATATTTTTCGACGCTAGACTTAGCATCAGGATACCATCAAGTAGAAATGGAAGAAGGAGATACACAGAAAACAGCCTTTAGCACACCTAGAGGACACTACGAGTATAAACGGATGCCATTTGGACTGAAGAACGCACCCGCAACTTTTCAACGAGTAATGGATAACATACTACGAGGGATACACAACGAAAAATGCCTTGTGTACCTAGACGATATAACAGTGTATTCAACATCATTAGTGGAGCACATTGAAAGATTAAAAGAAGTGTTCGAAAGATTAAGAACCGCAAAATTTAAAGTACAACTAGACAAAAGTGAATTTCTACAGAAAGAAGTAACCTTTTTAGGACACGTAATAACACCCCAAGGAGTGATGCCAAACCCCGACAAAACAAACGCTGTATTAAATTACCCTATACCCAAAACGAATAAAGAAATTAAAGGATTTTTAGGCCTTAGCGGATATTACCGAAAATTCATAAAAGATTATGCTCAAATAACAAAGCCCCTAACCAATTGTTTAAAGAAGGGAAACAAAATTGTACATACCCCAGAATTTATAAAAGCAGTAGACAAAATCAAAAGCATTTTAACAAATCACCCCGTATTAGAATACCCAGACTTTTCGAAACCATTCATTTTAACAACAGACGCATCAAATGTAGCCTTAGGCGCAGTATTAAGCCAAGGAACAGTAGGTAACGACAAACCTATCAGTTACGCATCAAGAACCCTCAATGAAACAGAGCAACGATACAGTACAATAGAGAAAGAATTGTTAGCCATAATTTGGGCAACAAAATATTTCAGACCGTACCTATACGGACGGAAATTCTATATATACACCGATCATAGACCACTAGTATGGCTATGCAAACTCAAAGAACCTAATTCGAAATTACAAAGATGGAGAATCAGACTAGAAGAATATGATTATGAGATCATATACAAAAAGGGAATTTACAACAATAATGCAGACGCCTTAAGTAGAATCCAACTTAACGCACTTGAGACAGAATCATTAGCAGGAAACGTTGACGAAACCGAAGTCAGAGAAGACCCAGAAGAAATGGAAACTATACATTCAACACAAAATGACGAACCGGAAACCGCAATAAAAATTTTAAACGAAGCTATAGACATGAAGCCCAATCAATTCATAATCACAGAAGTTTTAAACAACCCCAACCCTGTAAAATACACGAAAGTGGATAATAAGAAAATTTACCAAGTTCAAATAACTAAAGACGACAATGAATCACAAATTAAAATATTAAAGGAATACACCCCCGAGAAAAAACGATTTTACTTTTATTTTAACACGGAAAACTTATATAAACGATTTTCAGAAATATATGTAAAACTATTTAACAATTCTGGCCCCGAACTTATAAGATGCACAAGAAAATTAATAACATTAGACGACCCTGACAAAATAAATGACGTAATAAGAAACCAACACGAAGGAAAGACCAACCATCGAGGAATAAACGAGACCCTAAAACAAATTATGAGACGTTACTATTTCAAGGACATGAAAGAACTAACGACCGACTTTATCAATCAATGCGAATTATGTGATAAAGCCAAATATGACAGAAAACCCCCAAAGATACCCTTAATGTTAACTAAAACACCAGACAAACCTTTTCAGAAATTACATGCAGATACTCTAGTAGTAGAAGCACAAAGTTACCTAACAATCGTGGACGCATTTACGAAAATAGGACAAGCAATACCAATCACTTCAAAAAATAGTATAGACGTAACTCAAGGATTTCTACACTATTTTACATTTTACGGAACACCCGAAACAATAACATTAGATAACGGAAGCGAATTCAAAAACGAAACAATTCAAAACACTTTAGAATTACACAAAATAAAAATTCACTTTATAACGGAAAACCACCCTGAATAAAACGGACTAATTGAGAGACTACATTCAACCCTATTAGAACAGATCAGACTATTAAGAATAAATTATAAGAAAGAACACATAACCAATTTAATGTCATACGCATTAATCGCTTATAATAACACGATTCATTCAACTACAAATTTTACACCCTTAGAACTAACCTTAGGACATTCAGATTCACGCAACCCCTACGATGTACATTATAACAAAGAAATCTATCAGCAATACGCTACAGACCACAAGGAGAAACTAAAAATAACCTATGACAAAGTAAAGGACAAATTAGATAATGATAAAGAGCGAATTACCGCGACCCGTAATAAAAACTCAGACATAAACAAATTTTCCATAGGACAAACCGTATTCGAGAAAAATTACCAAAGTAAAAGACACAAAACGGCACCGAGAAATTTAGGACCCTTTAAAATCAAACGAATATCAGACAAAAACGTAGCCGCGATAGACGACGGCAAGATAACAAAATATGTTCACCTCAAAAATTTAAGACACCCTGTACTATCAGATGGACAATCGTCACCTTTACCGTCAACCTCCACCCAGGTAGAACGGACACAGAAATTGTAATTGAAGACATAAAGAATAACCCCGGTATACTACCAATAAAATTAGGCAGTATGCAAAACACTATAGATTATTGGACCTTTGCACAAAAATTCGAATTAACCGAGCTAAAACGAGAATTTCAAATAATAAAAAATAATTATTTTCGACTAAAACAATCAATGGATACAACAATTGATAGAAAATCAAAACGACATTAAAACTATAATTAGTAATCAAATATCGTTAACACAATCAACGATCCTCAAATTTAATGAAACCCTTAGAAAACTAGTTAGAAATCAAGATAGTATAGCCAATCGAATAGAAACCTTAGAAAATAACATGCGAACTACTATGTTAGGCATGCGAGATTTAATCATATTCAATACGATATATAACCAAATAATATCAACCCTAACTTTAATTCAACAAATCCTAGCAACATTAGAAAACGTAATAACCTTTGCAAAATTAAATACCCTACATTCAAGTATCATAGAACCAATAGATTTATTAAAAGAATTATTGAGAATAAAATCTTTTATAACTAACAGTAAATTACCTTTCGATGTATTAGAATCAAACATTTTAATATTTGAAAAAATAGCCATAGTTAAAGGCTATGTAAAGAATAATGATATAACATTTTTAATAGAAATACCAATAGTAGAGATTAACAGTTACAATTATTATCACTTATTTGCTTTTCCAATGAAAATGACTAGCACATACCAAGTTATTATTCCAAAAACCAAATTCCTATTCTTAAATAAACAAAGATATGGTTATACGAACGACAAATGTAATGAAGTCACACCCAATCAATACTTATGCCAATCATTAACAACCACAACAATTCAAGAAGACAGCCCTTGCGAAGTACAACTACTAAAATTTACCAATCACTATGAAAATTGTGAAGTCAAACCTGTATTAATCAACAACATGAAAATTCAGAAAGTTACGGAAAATAAATGGATAGCCATTTTTCCCACCGAAGTAATCGCAACAATGTATTGCAATCAAGATGAAAGTAATTTAGCATTAACCGGAAGTAAATTAATCACCCTTAAGGAAAATTGTTATTTAAAATTAAAAAATGAAATAATTAGAGTATACCAAGATCCAGTACAAAGCAAGAAATTAGCAAATCTACCCGATCTGCAAATCAAGATTACCCAAGAAGAAGACGAAGAAACCCTTCAAAAACCAATGCAATTGGAACACCTGGAATTAGACAACTTAAACCACGCCATGAAACTCATGGAAGAATACAAAGAAAAATTGAACGAGATCAAGACGCCCAAAGTGCACTATGATAATATTAGTGTATGGACAATCATATTGATTTTATTGACTATTTTATTGATCATTTATGTAACGTACAAAATATGTATTAGATTTAAGAATAATAAAGAAAACAGTTTTAGATTTAAGAAACCCAAACAAACAAATGTACCCCTAGAAAGTATGAAATTTAAATGAGATTAAACGAAAATAAATTTAATTAAAAATTAAGATAAGGTAAAAAACCCTTAATTTTTAATGTACGTTGGGAGGAGTTATAGGATCCCCCATCTATTATACATATAATACTAATATCTGTATTAGGAAATATTAGGAAACATTAGGAAATGTTAGGACAGTGCAACAATGTCGTTGCAACATTTTATTACATTATATTATGATGATTTCAGTTCCCACGAGTGGAAACGCTACAAAGTAGCACAAGGATAAGTGACACTGCAAAAGTCAGGTCACAGACGGTCGACGGATGTCACGTACCGAGATTACGCAGAATAAGCCTGCAACATTGTAATTATGAATAGCTTTTAATATAGCAACTAAGTATTGTAAAGTGTAAGCGGACATTACGTCCGCAGGTTCCCACAGAATTGTGAGGGGGAGAAAGTTATATAAGGACCAGGAGCTCCACTCCAAGTCAGTTCATCAGACGTTCAGCTTTAACCTTGCAGTTCACTGGTAACTCACTGTACAAATTAATTAATGTATTTCGACTTAGAATAAATTAATTCAAATTGTAAATGTTCAAATCTGTTTAAACAAATAAATGTGTTAAGGACCAAAGAAGTCTTTTTAAAAAGGACCGCTCGAAGCCACGAACCTTAACTCGCGTTATTGCTAAAGAGTAATTTTTTCCATCATCCAATATTTATTAAAGTTGCATCAGCATGTTCCAATTTTCTTAATTATACACGTAAAGATCCAATTTTCCCAATCTGATAAGCGTTTAGTATAAAAAGTGTTAACAATGAACTTGAAATCAGAGCTCAGTACGCGTTTAACATATACCTTAGTACTCTATCGGTAAAACCATATTATTTGCGCTTCGTTTTATATCATTCCAGATAATTCAGTTAATAAAATTTAAAGTGTAATGGCATACTTCTTTTATTGTTAAGAAATTTATATAATGTTTTTGGTAATTTTTATCAAGGTCTGTTTATATCTAGATATATTACGGTCCAGGTTGGATATTAAGAGATCTGGTCATCAAGTTCAACCGTATGTACTTGCTAAGGTTATTTCTATAATCATTTATTAGTCAACTTACAAAAATGTTTGAAATATCATATTATATTTGTTTTTAGTGGCACTTTCAATTATATATGGATATTGGAAATAATGATGTACGTAATCAATGTTGATCAAAAACACGAAGTTCCTTACGACTTCGACACTATGCATATTTCAGTAACTGCGACTCCTATTGTGCCCACGGGAACGCATGCGAAACAATTCCGGAAACGTATGAAATCCAACAATAAATTAATCTACATAAAAGAAAAACGCAATAGTGGGTACTGCTTTCTGGAAGAAATTAAAGCAGACAGCAGTTATAGCGATGACTACTTCACCCCAGATTCTAGTGTTAAATCAGAAACTCAGATTATACCACTTGCTAACAAATACAGAACAGGACATAATTAATATTAACAAATTTTGAGATGCCTGTACCTTGAAGTATCAGTTGTAGTCATTTGGAAAAATTACTCCCGTATCGTTAGGAAATCCATCAACTCAAATATACTGTAATCAATACCAAAGAAACCGGTCAAATGTCTAAATTATTCAAACAAAATTTTACCAATTTCTAAATCATTGGAAAAAACCGTAAACCTGAATACCATTTGCACGTTCTTAACTCTTGCGGTTTCAAATGCAGCTACTGTCGATGCTATGCCACTGCCTAATGAGACTGCACTAGGAGGGAATTTTAGTCATTTGTCGACTCAAAACTGATTGGCAATATGAGCTCGAGTATATGTGTGAAAAACCGAGTAAACTACTCTACCTATACAGCCCCTTTGAATATGTTTTACAATTAATTTTAATAAAAAACTTTGATACTACAATAACGCGTGTGTACATTACATTCTCCGAGAGCGATAAAATCGTCAAGGTATCTTAACGTATTTATACATATTAAAATCATTCTAGTCTTACCCTGTAGTTAATGTAACAATGTAACTAATTTATACAATGATCGGGACCAGATTCGGAGAACAAAAAAAATTCATAACTTTTATACTCAATAGACTGAATTTAATAAATACCAGAAATGGAAACTGGATATACAGTCATTGAAAGAGGCAATGTACGGGTTACCTCACTTGACACGTAACGAACGAACGGCTATATACTGACTGAACAACGAAAACGCTGGAAAACTAACAGTCGCTGTGTTAAAATCTCGCCAACGCAACACGAAATGCATCAATTGATGCAACTTATGTATGCTTGGGGAATCAGAATGCAAACCAATCACAACAATCAGTAAAAACCGCACTGAGGAAGTCAAAACTTGACAGTATTCAACTGTACGGCTCCAGTATATGCAATGATAGTGTCTTCTCAGTGAAAGCTGTCGAAATATTGTTTTATAGATTTATCAAAGAAACGTTTATAAAAATTTTGCCATAGATTTATTTGAAGATGCGTAAGTGGAAGTTAAACGATTATAAGCAATTCTATGTGGTTAACGATGTATACTGGTCAGCTTTAGAATAAAAAATGGAAGACTGTTGTTATAGTGTAGACAAAAATTAATAACTGAAAAGATGAGCTAAGTATGCTTCGAATTGAGAGACAGGATAAATCAGGCTTATTTTATTCGTGATTTGCAAATAGTATAAGCGTGGTTAAAAACTATATAGTGGAAGCTGAGTAAGTATGTTGCTAATCAAGAAAAATTAATTTAAGGGATCATCGTAGAATTTTGTTGGTTATACGTAAGCTCTAGTAATAACCCTTCTGATTTGGTCTTGAAACAGGCGCTCTCGCAAAATATTCAAAATAGTACTTTATGGTAGAATGGACCTGAGTTTTTATGTGCAGAGAAAGATTAATATTGATTCAATCTTCCGCTGCAACGGTATGATAAAGGTTTGCTAGAAATAAAACTTGTGATAGAGACGCAGTACAAAATTTTGATAAAATACTAATATTTGAAAAGTTTCAAATTTTTAGCAAAATGGTTAGAGTTTTCGCATATTGCATACGTTTCACGAAAAATTGTATAAATAAAAACAATAATATTATGGGCAATCTATCCATAGGCGAACTAGATGCTGTTCTTATTGTTATTTTAAACTTTCAAACTGAGCATTACGAAATAAAAATACCGGAGTTAAAAGAGAGCAAGGGTTGAATTAAGCTGTTATCTTTAATTCCTTTGCTTGATATGAAAGGCTTAATTCGTGTTTGAGGCAGGTTGCACAATAGTGCACTGTCGTTCGAAACGAAATTTCTAATTGTATTGCTTGAAAAGAGCTTTATTACCAAATTATTAATGAAGGCGAGCATATACCTTTGCTGCATGCCGGAGCGAAGTTAACCAATATTAGGACAAAAATATTGGATTATTATTGCGAATAGAGAAATCAAAAGTTTTTTGTAAAAATGTATAATTTGTTTCAAACCCAAATCGAAACTGTCGGTGCAGATATTGGAGATTTCAACCTATAATCGTGTCAACATAGCGAGGCCGTTCGAGAAAGTCATCACTGATTTTGGTGGTCATTTTTTATTAAAACAGTCACGCCTACGTAAAGTTATTGTTTGTTTAGTTTCTCATGCGCTTCACTTAGAAGTAGTGCTATATTTACTAATGCGGAGACATTTATTGCTGAATTAAAGCGTTTTATTGGTAGACGCGATGTGCCTAGGATAATTTATAGCTATAACGCTAGCACCTTTAAGGGTGCCGATAAAGAATAAAAGCAATTTTATAGTAACTTAAGACGGAGAATCAACACAAAAGCGTAAGATTTGCTATAAGACTTGATATTTAATGGTCGTTTATTCTAGCTTACAGCCCAAGTTGTGTGGGATTGTGGAAGAGCAATATAAAAATTGTTAAGTATTATTTTAATAGAGTGGTTGGTCTTACTTGCTTAACGTATGAAGAATATATTATGGTTACTATTCAGAGTCCATGCTAAACTCTAAACCAGCGATTCTCAACGACTGTGTCGCGGCACTTTTGTGTACCGCTAAATTGCTAAAATGCCAAATTTTCAATATGCAAAAATACCAACGATCTTTTTTCGGTAGATTTATAGAATTATATCGAACATTATTTAATTTATATATATATATATATATATATATATATATATTGACGTGATAAGGGGTCACGCGAAGTCACTGAAACCCAAATTCTACAAATAAATCCCACTAAAATATAAAAGAATCCTGAAAAAACGGAAATTTCCGTAAAATCATGGTTACGCCCCGTAAAATACAAGAGTATTTTTATTCATTGATGCCAAACAAAAAATTCAATTGCGGGTGTATAAATAATTACACTGTATGATATTGGCGTATTGTAGATATATAGCAAGTAAAGTAAGTTGTATAAGTAAAAATAATTAATTATAGGACACCGTAAAACGCATTCAATGCAAACGCAAATCGATCGTTTTAAGTTAAATACAAAGACATTTATTTTTACTTATTAATTATCAATACATTTTTGATAAAAAAAAGCTTTTTATTTGCTGTAAATAGCATACAGTAGTACTAGCTTTATGCAATTTATCATAAAAACTACAATTTTGATAAAAAACCACAATTCTAACTTTAATAGGTGTATTAAAAACACGTTTTGATATTAAAAGCAAATATGTCCGTAAAATGCAATCCTTTTTGCCTTAAAAAGCAATTGAAGTTTAAATTAATTTCTTTGTGGATTACAGAAATTTATTTTAAATAAAAAAATTTCTAGAATATTAAGAATATAAAGAGATGAGTCATCAGTATTTAAAACTACGTAAATCTAATAAAACACTTGTTCCGAGAAGCGGCCGGAACACGAAAACCAACAAAATCCATAAAATATCCGATAAAATTGATGTATACGACCCCACAAGAATCGTATATATGTGAAACAAGGATAAACAGCGCGCGTCACGAATAGTTGGAACGAAATTACCAGGTAATAAACTTAACATATTTTAACGCTATTGAGGATTTTCAAGAAAATTACGTAAGATAGGCGTTTACTATCTAGAATGGAATCGCGCACATTCTACAACCTTCTAGAAACAGATAAATTGGAATATATAAGAAAGCGTTTATTAAATAGTGGATTATTAGATTCATTCAATTCGATTCATCCGATTCTTAAATGCGATCATAAAATGTTATTTTAAGCCGCGAGATGTTGCTTTGTGAGGATAGTACTTGAGGTATGCAGTAAGCATACTGTAATTAGACAATTGCGATAGTACAATGTATATAGAAGTGATGTTCTAAATGCAAATTACATATAAAAGTGGAATTTAATATTTACAATCAAGAGGGAAAATTCTTCAATATAGCACTATTTTAAAATTTAACCAAAAGAATGTACTTTGGTAACTGCTGTATGAAATAAGGATTTTAAATATGGAAAATCTTGTAAGCTGATTTTAAAATAAGAGGATATTTTATTACGAAGAGCGTGGATTCTGCAAGTATTACTTTTAGATTTATTTTTAACTGATATTGGAGTATTTGTATTTAGTTTAAGATTGTTCTAATAATTTTTTTTGTAAAGGATTTTTACTAGGAAAATTTGTGGTCAGAATTGAAAACACTCGGACTATTTAATAGATTATCTGTCAAGGATTTTTTGGCCAAACAAACCTTACAAGCGTGGCAATAAACATAACCAGGTAAACCATTCATAAAAAAAGGAAATTTGGTTCTGTAAATTTAAAATAAGGTAAAGAACTTTTTTTTTATATAATAGGTACTCCTTAGAAATTATTTTATGTTTGAAAGAAACTATGTTGTAAATGCTTTTGTATGAGATAAAATATTTTATACTGTATAAATGCTTTGTGATATTTCTGTTTTATTTCATTTTGAAAACTCCGTCAATTTCGTTGAGCTAGCCAGGTAAAATTAGAAAGAAATGTAAGTAAACAATTTCAAGTTTTACAAATTACTGTATCTGTATCACAGCACTCTTTTAGCGGCGCACCTAACGCGAGGCGTTGTCACAGCACTCTTTTAGTGACGCTTCAACGTGCGGCGTTATCACAGCACTCTTGCAGCGGCGCCTTAACGTGTGCTACTTTTCACGTCACATTTTTTGTGACTCTCCAACGCGGGTCTTGTCACAGCACTCTTTTAGCAGCGACCCAACCTGTGGCACGATTAAATCGTCTGTAAGTTAGAGTTTTTTGTCTTGTAGGATTTGTTTTTGGAGTTGTTTTTTTCTTTTTGTAATATCTGATTAATTTTCCACTGTGACTGACCAAAAGAAAGACGTTTGTGAAAATTTGAGAGCCGAAGGAGCAGAAATTGGTTCTTGCAGATGCGTTTATGTGGAAGAAGCAAAAAAGAAGAATCCAGAGGCCAAGAGTGTAGGAGAGATCCAGGATTCAACAATGATGGCCCTTTTATTAAGTTTAAATCAAAGTACGCAGGAACAAAGAGCAATTAGTGAAAGAAACGAGAAAAACATGAAAGAAATGAGTGAAAAGAATGAAAAAGGCATGAAAGTAACGGGTGAGAAATGTATCAAAAAAATAGGTGACAAATTGGATAAAATGCTCATAAGTTAAAAGTTGAATTTGGAGAGAACATTGCAAAATTGGGAGAAAGTTCTAGATTAGAAAGTGAGAAGAATGACAGAAATTTAAAGAGACTACTGAAAAAATAATTCTGGGTTTAGAGGAAACTAACAAAACCATTAAAGAAATAAAATTTAAAATTAGAGAAAAAGCAGTACAAATTTTAGAGGATATAGATGATGTTAAAGAAGAAATTGTTCAAATAAAATCGAATCAGGAAGCAAGTGAAAGAGGAACTAATGGAAAAATTAAGATGTTAGATAAAAAAGTGAATAAAATCGAGAGGAACCGCCAAGCTGGTTTTAAAACATTTAGAAATGATTTGGGAAATCTTAAAACATACTTAAAGAATAAGTTTGAGAATTTAGAAAACAAAGTTAAAAATATTCATGTTGCGGAACCAATGAGATGGAGACCAACCCGTGTTCCGTTAGAACAACATTCAAAATTTTATAGGGATAATAAACTTAACCCCAAAATATTTTTTAATAGTTTAAAAACTTTAACACAAAGTAGCTGTGATGAACAAACAAAGTTAAATATTGTAAGGTCTATGTTGGAGCGTATTGCCGAAATTTGGTTTGGACTAATTGAAAGTGAGCTGAGTTCGTTTCAAGATTTCAAAATTAAATTTTTAAAGCATTTCTGGGGAGACAACCAGCAATTTAAAGTTAGAAGTAATTTATTGGTGGGAAATATAGTAGCAATTCCGACATGGCAAAGGAGGTGTATGCGATCAAGAAATTTAGCGTTGCCAAACAACTTGATCCTCCTTAAAGGACAAACAGATTATAAAATATTTAGCAAATCTTTTCGAAACTGAAGTACGGCAATGCATAGTCCTACAAAATATTGTTGATAGAGATGTGTTTTTAGAATATCTTCAACGTTACAATAATATAGGTCAACCAAGGACGATGACGACCAGGCCAAGGAGCCACCCCATAAATACATTTAGATTCCAGAAGAATAATGAACAGGAGAAATATCAAGGCAGACCATTTAAAAGGGGAACATGCAAAAAAAATAATTGGAATAGAGGAAATGCCATTAGGGGAGACGCGGTAAGGGAGAATAATGAATGCCGGACCATTGAAAATAGAACCGATGCCCAAGGAAGGAAAAATATGGCAAAAGCACAGAAAAATGGCATAGTTGGTAACAACGAAAATAGAGGGTATACTATTATTGCACGGCTGTATTGAGTTATTTGGGCGCCTTAATATTATTTTTATTTATTTAAACTTAATTAGGGTCGTGGGGTACGGGCTTGAATCAATCAAAACAGAATGTAAAGCAATGCTGAACGTTTAATAGTGTTCATGTGGTTTGTTTACAAGGTTAGTGTATAAGCGAAATAGCTGAGATTGTTTACAATCACCGAAAGCAATAACGTTAGTTATTGAAATTATTAAATACGTACAAACGGTTAACATAACACACAATGTAACTGTAATAATAATTATAAGAACGTGAAATACATTAATTTAAATTAGAACGCGAGATTCGTTGCACGTCTATTCATAACCGAAACTCAAAACAGACTGTTTCTTATTTTGTGTTTATACGTAGGACAGGTGTGGCGTTGAGTTTGCTACACTATAGGCGTATTTACAAGGTGAACGAAATAGTAAATAATATTTTTGTTACAATCTCCTTCTTTGGATCAAACGGCCGTCCCGGGTTGGATCCAAAAGCGAAACTTGTAGATGGACATAGCAGCACTATGAATTTGGCTCTGATTACGCAAACGATTACTTCGGCGCAAACCACTATCTACGGTGGCACTTCTCGTAACACTAACATTCGCACTATCTGTCACTTCGAGCAAACCATCAAAGTTTAAATTTTCAAGCGTTCCTTGTAGACTGCGGGTTTTTCGATTTCTCGAACAACCTCTTCTACGTAGGGGACGAACAGGTTGAAGCGACGAGTTATCCTCATCGACTATAAGGCGACGTAGAGCCGAAACATGATAATTACCTATTGGTTTGGTAGGATCATCTATAGGACTGATTTGTAAGAGGTAGGAGATATCCTCTTCTTTATCAAATAGAGACTATCGAGACGCGGCGCGAACTTAGCAGTATAGGCGTTGCTTGCTTTGCTGGCAGCATGCACGTCCACTAAAACTTTATCACCAATAGCATATTCGTCAGCGTCTCTCCGATGACGATCAGAATATTGTTTTATAACTATTTGGCGGGATTTTAATTTGTCCCCTGCACGTTGTAGGCTATAACTTATGAGTTTTAGGTGAGGCGTAATTTCTGCTACATATGTATCATTTTCTACGACAGCGCGGAAATCATGGTGTACATCAAACGCAAAAAGTTCAAATAACTAGGAGTAAAACCAGTACTAACATTTTTAGCACTATTCATTGCAAAACGAATGTTCGGTAAAGCATCTTTCCATTGAGTGTGATTCTGGCTAACAAAAATTGACAATTGTGTTTTTAAATCACGATTTCTTCTTTCATCAGGATTAGACTCTGGGTGATAAACCGGTATTAGGTTCTGTTTAAAACCCAAACAAAAAGCTACTTTTTGCATTACATTACTAACAAACTGGGTACCATTGTCACTAATGACACGGCGCGGCGTGCCATAGCGAAGAATGATTTCATCAATAAGGCACCCGGCACAAGCTTCTGCAGTTGCTTGTACTAAAGGAAATAATTCTATCCAACCAGTTGCAGTATCCTCAACAGCAAAAATCCATTTTTCGCCACTTTCCGTTTCGGGCAGCGGTCCAAATAAATCAATGGCCAATGTTTCAAATCGGCGTGACATTGCAGGGGTTTGCAATAATCCTGCAGGCTACAAATTACTGACCTTATATCTCTGGCATTCAATACATTTTTGAACGTGAGTCGTGATATCCTTACGCATAGTGCACCAAAAATATTTACTGGCGACCCGTTGCAAGGTTTTCTTGGCACCATAATGACCAGCTTGCGGAGAATCGTGGAAATCATGTAAGACATTTCCGATTTCAGCACTAGGGATTACTAATTGGGCATCTTCAGAATCTTCCTCCAGAGTGTACCGATAAAGAATACCACTCCATGGTATACTCTTTATCGACCGATTAGTGTACAGGGACAGAAAATAGACATGTTACGTTTTGCAGATGATATAGCCATTATAGCAGAGTCTAGAAAAGAGTTAGGAGAGTTTTTTAATATTTTGGATGAGATACTACGGAGTAACTATAGTATGAGAATTAACTCAGTAAAGACAAAGATAATGACAAGTGAGTTACAGCCTAGTTCTAAACCAAAATTAAAAATAGGTAATACCGAGTTAGAGGAGGTGGATGAATTTTGCTATTTAGGTAGTATAATTACAAAAGTGAGACGTAGCAGAAGGGATATAGTAGCTAGAATAGCTCAAGCTAGAAAAATGTTTTTAAAAAAGAAAAACTTACTAATAGCTAATAGCATTAGTTTAGATAATAGAAAAAGTTTCTTAAAGTCGTACGTATGGAGCGTTCTACTATACGGTAGTGAAACTTGGACAATTAAAGAAGTAGATAAGAAAAAGATAGAAGCTTTTGAAACTTGGTGTTATAGGAGAATGTTAAAGATTAGTTGGACAGATAGAGTAACAAATGAGGAAGTTTATAGAAGGATAGGTGAGGATCCCTGTATATGGAAACAATTGAAGGTCAGGAGAGATAGAATGATAGGGCACCAGTTAAGACATGAGGGACTATTTAGTAAAGTCTTAGATTATAGACTACCAAATAAAAATAGAGTAGGAAGGCCTAGACAAAGCTATATTAGTCAAATTATTAGAGATGTAGGTTGTGAAGAGTATGTAGACCTTTTTAGACTAGCTCAGAATAAAAAAGAATTTAGAGCTGCGTCAAACCGACTTTAAGTAAGTTCGAAAACAAAACAAAAAGAAAAATAAGAATCAGTTAACTAAATGTCACCAGGACATGTCTTACAATTGGTTAGCGGTCTGGCATGTTGGTAGCGTTTCGTTGTTTAAGCCTTACCATAACATATAATTTAATAAACGTCACCATGACATGGCTCACGGTTGGGTAGCGGTCTGGCATGTTGGTAGCGTATCGTTGCTTAAGCCTTACCATAACATAATTTAATAAACGTCACCATGACATAACTCACAACTGGGTAGCGGTCTGGCATGTTGGTAGCGTTTCGTTGCTTAAGCCTTACCATAACATATAATTTAATAAACGTCACCATGGCATAACTCACAATTAGGTAGCGGTCGGGCATGTTGGCAGCGATTCGTTGCTTAAGCCTTACCATAATATATAATTTAACACTTTTCCTTTTGAAGCGGATAACCAGGTTATTTTTCATTTCCTTATAAATGGTAATCATGTAAACATGTTAGAGTTCTTTAACAACCATCAGGTTGCTAATATCTATGTAGTGCCAGTTGGATAGGAAAAAGATAGAAGGATATAGGAAGACCTAGACCAAACTATATTAGTCAAATTATTAGAAATTTAGGTTGTGAAGGGTATGTAGAGTTTTTTAGATTAGCACAGAATAGAAAAGAAGTTAGAGCTGCGTCAAACCGACCTTAAGTAAGGTCGATAACAAAATGATCATGATGACGGCCCATTTACAAAAATCGTTTTCAGGCGACCTTTTATTTTCAAAACAGTCGATTTTTTTTTTACATCAGGATCTGCAAGTTGTTTTTCTCGCATTTCCTGCATCGGAGCTGAAGGAAGTGTTACACTAATCTGGGTAACATCAATTGGTTCTTCACAACAGTTGATTTTGGGAGGACGGGATAAAGTATCCACGACCACATTTGTGCGACCCGGTATATATTTTATTTTCAAGTCGTAGCATTGTAACTGTAGCGCCCATCTGGCTAAGCGACCAGCAGGTGATCGGAGTGACTTCAAGGGTTGATGATCGGTAGCGACCACAACTTTGGAACATTCTAAATATCCTCGAAATTTTGCTAATGCCTAGACAACAGCTAGTGCTTCTCTTTCTGTTGTAGTATAATTACATTCTTCGGAAGTAAGCAATCTGCTTGCATATTCCAGTGGTCTTTCATCGGGGCCCTACCCCTGGAGTAAACATGCACCTAATGCGTACGAACTGGCATCAGTCTTTAAAACATACGGTAGACAAGGATCAGCTTGACGTAGTATTGGTGAACTACCAAGCGCACACTTTAATTTATTAAAAACAGTTTCTTGTTTATGCTCCCATTTTCAAGGAGTATTTTTTCGCGTTAACATACTTAACGGGGCTGAAATATTTGCGAAATTTGATATGAAACGTCTAAACCAATTGCACGTTTGTAAAAATGATAATATTTCTTTAACATTTTTTGGCACGAGCCAATCCACGATCATAGAAACTTTATCAGGATCTGGGCTAATTCCAGAACGAGAAATGATATGTCCTAAATACTTTAAACTAGAACTAGCAAATTGACATTTTTTGCGATTTATACGTAATTTAAAATTGCGTAATTCTTGGAAAACTAACACCAAATCACGTACATGTTCTTCAACACTAGATGAAATAATGATCAAATCATCAAGATATCTAAGGATCTCAATGTTAGGCAGTTTAATTCGGAAGCAATCAATCAGTCTCTGAAATGTCGCAGGAGAATTTCTTAAACCGAAGGGTAGCCGATTGAAGCGATATTTTCCGAACTGCGTAATAAAAGCAGTTTTATCACGAGCTTCCCTTTTAACAGGAGCTTGCCAGTATCCTGCCTTTAAATCTAAGGACGTCATAACTACACTTGATTTTGCCATATGCAAAATATCATCAATGCTCGGTAATAGATAACGATCAGGTACCGTAAACTCATTTAACCGACGATAGTCCATACACACGCGGAACGTATTGTCCTTTTTAGGTACGAGCACAACCGGCGCAGCATATGGTGAGTCACATGCTTCGATTATGTCATTTTCTAACATTTTATCGATTTCACACTTAAGAATTTCTTTCTTTTGAGGTGATAATCTATATGGCGGCACAGATATTGGGGTATTATCTGTGAGTTTTATAACATGTTCTGTCTAAGGCGTAGCGTCACCACCAATTTGTTCACTAAACAAATCAAAGTTACTAGAAATCAAACAATTAATTCGTGCTTTTTCGGTAGCATTTAATTCAACACCTTCATCGTTTCAAAGCGAATGAAGTTCTACATTATTTACAGCAGTTTCTGCAAGAACAACGGGTTCAGTACAAAACTGGAATACAAGCGAAGGCGAGTCTTCGAAAAACGAATACATTTTGGGAATATTCATCACAATATTTGCTCTGGTAAGAAAGTCCATACCTAGCAGCGTTTTAGAGTGAATAAACTCTGGCACAGCGATAAACGACATGGGTATTCGGCGATTCATTAAATCGATATACGTTTCAAATTTTTCAGTATTAACTGTGATGGATTTGCCATCCGCGAACGCGATGTTCATTACCATCGGAATCGAGGACATATTTTGAGATAAAAAATATTCATACAAGCGGCGTCCTGCTAGCTACACTTAGCTCCAATGTCTACATACGCGAGACCAGTTAAGCCGTTAATGGATACACAAAGTAACGGACGATTCACGTCATTCATGTTTACATCAGTTGCCAGAACTTGAAATGATGCAGCATGTTGTGTCGTAATCATACTTGATGGCGCACAATTTGGGCATTGCGATTTAGTATAACCAGGTTCATTACAACCATAACAAAAATATTTGAATTTTTACTAACATTTTTTACGGGTGCTAAAAGGTCAGCTTTAACGACAATGTTTTGTTTCACCGGACTATTCACAGATTAACCAACAGCGATTCATATTTTCGACAGTCAGCTTGTACGTGACCAAAATTATGGCAATATTTGCATATTTCACGAAATTTTGCTTTTCTTTCAGTGTGACCAGATTTCAAAATTTGAATATTCGACTTAGCGCGATTTTGATCTAATTCATCGTAAGCTTCTTCTAGGGATCTAGCCCTTAAAATGAGCTGATCAAATGTTTCAAGATCATCACGTGACAAACGATGTCTAATACGTTTGTTTAACTGACCGTATACCATATCTATTTGATATTGTTCAGCTAAAACAGGATTTTTCGGTAAGTGTGATAATAAAGCGCGGCACTTGCTTACAAAAATATCCGTAAGTTCAAAGTCATTTTGTTCTTTTGAATAAAGTTTTTTAAAAATTTTATAAGGCGGCTTTGCACATCCGAATGCATGCCGTAATGCGTCTAAAGCGGACTTCCATGTGTCAATCGACGATTTTACACCTTGCCACCACTACCGGCATTACCGTATAAAAGCATGGCTAATCCCTTTAACGATTGTTCATCGGAAATTCCCACACACTCGCGGAAAATTTGAATTGCATTAATAAATGCCTGGACATTTGCTGTTTTCGATCCAGAAAAGCGAGATTGGCAATTAGAGAAGTTACCTTGATTAACAGCATAATTTACTTGGTTAGGTCCTGGAGCAGGTCCACGGGATTCCTCCGCTAACCTCCTTACTCCATCTAACAGTGATTGTAGATGCTCTTGAGTCATCATAATCGGTTGAGTTGCTATTGTAGAAGTAGCACAATCAGGCACAACACTTACACTTTTCGGACGCGAACGTAAATTATAACGAAGCCCTTGAGTGTTATGCGTAATGACTGTGATTACTGTTTTTTTTTAATCAAAACAAAATACAACGTGTTGTTTTATATTAAAACAAAACAAACGCGATTAGAACTCGAAATTAGCAGTTGTACAATAACTTCAGTTATTTTACATTGATGCGACCATTTTCGTAGCGAAACACTAATAAACAACAAAAAACCACGTTCATGTTCAACTTTTTTGTTGCAACAACCACTATAAAACATAAAGCGGTACGTTGGGAGTTAATTTATAATATTATTGCACGGCTGTATTGAGTTATTTGAGCGCCTTAATATTATTTTTATTTATTTAAACTCAATTAGGGTCGTGGGGTACGGGCTTGAATCAATCAAAACAAAATGTAAAGCAATGCTGAACGTTTAATAGTGTTCATGTGGTTTGTTTACAAGGTTTGTGTATAAACGAAATAGCGGAGATTGTTTACAATCACCGAAAGCAATAACGTTAGTTATTGAAATCATTAAATACGTACAAACGGTTAACATAACACACAATGCGAACTGTAATAATAATTACAAAAACAAGTAATACATTAATTTAAATTAGAACGCGATATTCGTTACACGTCTATTCATAACCGAAACTCGAAACAAACTGTCTTTTATTTTGTGTTGATACGTACGATTGTTGTGGCGTTGAGTTTGCTACACTATAGCCGTATTTACAAGGTAAACGAAATAGTAAATAATATTTTGTTAGAAGGGACATTTGCAGAGATAGTTAATTAGCCTGGAACGTCAAGTAGGCGGGATTTTAGATGCAGACAAATCAAACGACGAAAATATAGAAATCAACAAATATGAGCATGCGCGTGTATTTATAAAACTTGAGTTGGAAAATGATGAACAAGTTAATGAAAAAAATGATTTACTACCTATAATAAAATTACAAGTAGAAAGAAAAGAAATAAAATTACTTGTAGATACAGGAGCAGAAGCAACGTTAGTAAGTGAAGGTTTTGTTAAAGATAATTCAGAGGAGTTAATGCAGAAAGTTATCCCTATTAAAAGAAATAATTTAGTATCGCCGAATAATAAGAAGTTTGCAGTTATCAAGACTATCATAATTCTGAAAGTTAAGTCGGAAAAGGTGGAGGTTGAGCAAGAGTGTTTAATAGTGCCAGGATTAAGAGTTGATGCTATTTTGGAAATGGATTTTATAAGATGAATGGTATAATAAATAACGAGAATAAGGTGTTAATTATCGGGATGAAAGGATTAAATGGGACGAAGAAGTCTATATAGAGACACAAGGAGATTGTATGAATTTGAATCAATTTGAGACGGAGATGGAAGGTGAAGAAAATAGAAGTTTAACTATTAAGTGCCCTGATGAAATTGGAAGAGAAGTTATATCGTTTTTAGAGAAAAACTTATAATTATTGGAAACTGCAGAAGATGATGTTGAAAAGATGGAGCTAATAGATGAAATAAATGAAAATAGTATATTTGCAAGTGTTGAAAAGAAGATAAAGGAACTTCCTGTGAATGCAGCTCTTAAAAATAAAAAAATAAAGGTAGTAAAATATTAAATAATGATAAAATAAAATAGACAGTAGAACTTAATAATTCGTTTGGGATAATTGCAATTAGAGAATCAATTCGGTATGTGAAATGGCGTATGTATAAATATGGAGGAGTAGCGTTTGGTCTGTCGCAGCATTTATTTAAAGAGGTGAATGTAAGAAAGAATTGGAAGTGTAGGAAAAAGAAACAAATTAATTAGATGAAAGAGAATGAGGTAGTTAGGAGCATAAGTGTGAATTATTTTGAGAGTGAATTTGAAGATAATATAGACAAGCAATCAATTGTTGTTAAATGTTCAGGTGAAGTTATGAATAAAATTGAATCGTTGTTATATGAAGAATTGTTTGAATTGTAAAAATAAGTTAGAAGTTATTGATAGTGAACTATTTAAGACTGCAGTGTATGCTTATAATGAAGAGTAGTTGAAAGATGTATGGTTTGAAAGTAACGTAAGTAGGCTAGATAGTGAAATTCTAAACTTTAATTTTTTCGACGTAAGTAGTATAGCTGAGTAGTTGCTGGGGCAACTTCGGAAAAACTTTATACCCCATATTTTTTCAAGATTACGATAGTTTAGGAGTAATGTGCTATAATACGATAAATTATGTATGATAGTGAATAGAATTTTGTTTGAAATAAAACTTGATGATACCGTGTGTAAATATATGAAAAGTTTGAAATATAGGATAGAAATGTTAGATTATAGATATTGTAACAGTTTTTTTGACCACTGCAGAACACCAATAAATTATTAGTTTTACACATTTTTTGTCTAGTTAATTATTTCATGTAAACATCTTCAATTAAATAAATATCTGTATTGGAATCATGAGGTGTAACCGCAATACGGAGATGCTAGTTTGGTTGCTGACATCAGGCGTTAAATATTAGTATAAATATATACCAAGGCCAAACAGCTTTCCTATGTCGTGCACAAGGTGCCAGCGGGCACTTTAGCTAAAAGACTTGTCACGAGTTAACATGGGGAACCTAAAGGTACTAGCAAGAATTTGCGTGTGGCTTTAAGCCATAGTGGAAAAATCCAAGTGTAATGGACACTTGTTTCAGTGATTTCTAATAATGCGCTTTTCTTTTTTCTTTTTTTAAACTACAATAAAATATTCACTTAAATATTTATATTACAAACTTTTAAAATTTTCAATTAAATATTTCTTTTACAAATTCTTCTGCAAATTCCTATGGATAACATTTAAATAATCGTTTTGCATATTTATTTGAAGACTCCTTAGTATATTTATTTGTTACAATGATTCCTTTTATCTGGTTTTATAAAAATTAGGCCGTATAAATGTTGTGTTTCAAGATAATATTGATCCTTTATTTGCATTTACGAGTATCGAGTTGATAGTTCAATCGCGTCGGTGTAGCGATAAGAAGGTATTTTGTCAATGATGACCGTCTTTCAACTTAACGAGTAGTTGGATTTAATGGAAAAGTTTTGCGAAGAAACTGTATGTATAAATTTCAAAGAAATGTTCTACAAAGTAGATAGAAATTTTATGGTTTGAATCTAACGTCCAATAATTAGTGAAAATAGTTTTTTTGAAATTGCAAGTATAAATTTACAAGTAACTATGTTGACAAGTACACGAGGATAATTATTTTGGTAACGATCTACATATGGTAGTATATCGAAGTTTGGCGTATTTGCAATAACCGTTGTTATGGATCTTGGTTTGTCCCTTTGGTGCGTATAAAAGACACGCTTTAAGCCCATATGGTCAGGTACAAGGATCACGCAGCTGATTGTTGCTGTACAACATAAGGAGGCGACGTCAATTGTTTGGCCTTGGACCGTATGTATAAACATCTGTTTACACATGATGTAGTACCTTCACACAAACAACACCTGTTTGAAACGAGGTAAGAAATTTGTATTATTCTTACATCACGTCTGCACTAGGTGAACTTTGATATAAGGCTGCACCAGAAAATAACTTTAAAGTGACCTATTAGTACTATAATTCTGTTTAACAAACCAGAAAAGACTTTGATAAATTTTTATTGCCAATATAAATGCAGTGTAATCGCAGTTATTATTATTAACAAAATTAAGCAAATCCATAGAGTTCTGACTAAAGTTTCATTTATGCATAATTTCAATTACAGTTTTTGAACATTGAATTAGTAGACAATTTAGATATTTTCTCATATATGTGTAAACCGAATAACAGATCTGGTATTTTTGGTTTAGATTTGAGTTAAATTTTGTAGTAAAAGAAACACTTAAAGTTTTTGATATTTCTTTTGAATTCATAATTCTACCTCAGGGTAGATAAAATTTGTATTATTTTTTTTTTTAAACGTAAATTTTATACATACAATTTTTTCAGAATTTGAAGCATAAAATCTGTGTTCATAATATTGTGTACATAATTAATCTTTTCTGTTTTTTTATATGAGGTAACAAGAGAATACCTCTTGTGTCCTCACTTTATTAATTTAATTAAATTTTCTTTAAGTTTCTGCGTTAGCAGTTAATACGATATTCCTCTCTAAGTTTAAAACTTAATGACTTGGTGGCGCCCTCCCTAAACCCCTGTTTTGATAAGAATCAAGCCCTAGTAAGAGAATAATGTTTTGTAAAAAAAAACCACGACCAATCCTCATAAGCTCTACCCAAGGAATAGACCCCTAGCATAGTCGGAAGATATTTGCGTTCCATCATTTTAAGGAAGTCCTCCCTTAAACTTTACTGGTTCTATTTGGGGATATTAAAAAACCCACGGATTACTTTAATTAACCAATGCATCCCCAATAGAAAGTGAAAATCGAGTAACAATATTATATCGAGTTAAGGAAAGTTTAGTTGATTATAAAATAGAAATGGGTGGATTGTTAAAAGGAGAAAAGCCCTAGTATGAAAAGATTATGCGTGTGTATTATAAAACTTATAGAATTAGTTATAGATAGCAGGTAGTTAGAAATAAAAATAGTAAAATTACTCATAAACGCGGAAAAATAACCCAGACTTTGAATTTTATATTATGATTTGGCAAAAAATTACCTAATAAGGGGTCACGATTGTTCATTGAAACCCAAATTCTACAAATAAATTCCACCAAAATATAAAAAAATTTAAAATAATAAAAATTTCCATAAATTCATGGTTACGCCCTGTATAATACAAGCGTACTTTTATTCATTGATGTACAAGCGAATATTGTAATTGCGCGTGTATAAATAATCACCGTGTATGATTTAAGCTTATTGTAAATGCATAGCAAGTAACGTAAGTTGTATATGTATAAATAATTAATTGTATTATACCGTAAAACGCATTTAAATGCGAATGCAAATCGATCATTTTAAAATAAATACAAAACCACTCGTTTATAATAAAAGTGCACTTTCCGCGGATAAAAACAAGTATTATGTGTATTTAAAACTCCAGTTTTAGTCTTAATTTTAGGTATTAAAACACGTTTTATCGTAAAAGCAAATATTTCTATAAAAATGCACTCCTTTTGCATTAAAAAGCAATTTAAGTTTATATTAATTAGCCTTTGTGTAGCATAAAAACATTGTTAAATAAAAGTATGTTTTCGTATTTTTGAGAGGAATCGAGAAAAATACGTCAATTCGTAAGGACTTATCAATAAATAAACGTTTATTCCAAGAAGCGACTCAAATATTTAAAAAAAAACATAAAATCCATAAAATAATCTACAAAAAATGACTATCTTTTGCATTAGTGTGCTACGCCACAATAATCGTATATGTGTTAGAGTAGGACGAGGCAGCGCGCGTCACTAATAAGTGCAAGGGATTACGAGGTAGTAAACGCCGCGATTTTAGACGCTAATAAGTATTTCTGGTAATCTTGCATCATAATATTCCGTACTATTCTTCTACATTCTGGAAATAGAAAATTTGTATATATAAGGAAGCGTTTATTAAAAACGGTGATTGATTTGATTCTAATATTCGATCGCGAAATGATATTTTAATTTAAGCCGCGGGCTGTTGCTTTGCGAAGATAATATTTGAAGTAAGTAGTAAACACACTGTAATTTAATAATTACATTGTTACAATGAATACAGAAGTGCTGTTCAAACATAACTTGCATAAAAATGAAAATTGTTAAAATACAATGAAAAGGGTAAATTCTACAATATAAAGCTATTTTTAAAATTTTATTAAATAATCAAAAAGAAGATTTAACTAAAAACATACTTTGGTAACTGCTGTTTGAAACGAGAATTTTAAATATGGAATATCTTGTACGCTGATTTGGACATCAATTTAAAATGGGAAGATGTTTAATTGCGAGTTGGATAAGAAAACGCTTTCTAGATTTTTTCAAGAATATTTTTTGTAACTGATATTTGAATTTTGTCATTTAGTTTAAAATAGTTTAAGATAGTCCTAATAATTTTTTTGTAACGTATTTTTACCAGGAAAGTTTGTGTTCAGAGTTCGAAATACTCTGACCTTTTATTAGATTATCTGTCAAGGATTTATTGGCCAAACATACTATACAAGCGTGGCAATAAACATAACCAGGTAAACTATTCACAAAAAAAGGAAATTTAGTTCTGTAAATTTAAAATAAAGTAAGGAACATTTTTTGTTTATAATAAGTACTTCTTAGATATTATTTTGTTTGAAAGAACCTTTATCCCAACCTATACGGAGCTAATTGCTTACTTAGAAGGACTTGTAAATCCCTGTCAAATCTGTCGATTCAGCATAAAGCCGATTTACACAAAGTTATTCATTCTAACAATATATCCAGGTCTCGCTTCACTGTTTCCGTGTAAGTACATACTAGTACCAATGTTATTAACTGTCCGTTTTGTCATCGGCATAGTCTTTACCGTTGTAATGAATTTGCTAAATTTTCTCCACAAGATTGCTACACCTTTGCCAAAGAACATAAACTTTATATCAACTGTCTTAGTAATTCACACGTTTTGACTAAGTGTAAATCTGTGTCCTGCCGAAATGTAATGAACGTCATCTTTCTTTATTGCACTTGCATCACATTTTATCTAAGCCCGCTACTGCTACTAGTAACAACGCTTGTTTGAGCCCTGCTCCCGTTGCATCTATGGTATCACCTGCTACTAGTTCCACTATTCAGGAGCGCTATAAGCTATCCGCTCCTTTTGCTTCCGAAGAAATATTTACTCCGTCTAGCAGGAGTAGTTTGTCAGCGTCAAATGTTGTCTTATTTAATTCTCTCGCCAAACCTTCAGTTGTGTTATTCTCTATCGGCATTTACGTGAAAAATATCGAGCTCTATGGATCGGAAGTTGAGATGATGCTTTTACAAATTAGAACACAATCACAAGAATTGACGTTTTCGGAATATTTTTTGTGGCCACCTTAAAATCTAAGGTTTATTCTTCACACTTCATAGAGAAGAAGAATTGTGTTGAAGAATTTTAAATGCAACCAACTTTTTAAGAGGTACCGCACAATCAATACAGGGTGTTCAGTTCAACTTCTTACAAGAAATTAACTTGTGCATTTAACATACGGTGGCCATTTTAAAAATTTATTTTAGTGGGTCAACACTTATATCGCGCTATTAATTTTAATAACAATAACAACCTTTAATAAAAATTTTTTGTGAATCTCTGAGAGTTAAATGATGCAATCAGTAACTTGGTCCAAACTGATCTATTCTGAGACAAACCATTTCTCTTACCAGACTTCAAGACACCCTGTATATAAATTACAAGAAATATCTTCTGAAAAGCTCTTAGAAAAATATTTGATATTAAAAATATATCTTATGCTTAATAAGTATTTAGATATTGATAAAACTTTTTATGTAGAGCGTTGGATATAATATTTAAATTTATGGAAACGTAATAATAAATTGAAGAAAAGTGTTCCAAATTCTTTCATCGCGCTTGTTTCAGTAACCAATTCAAAACAATTTCTCAAAATTAAAATTAATGAAAACGAAGACTCCTTTTAGCGTGGACCAAAAGAAATAGATTTTTTTAGTAATAGTATCAATCCCATGTGAAATTGTCAGTAATTTTTGGAGGAAGTTATGTGAAATACCTGCATTTTAATTGAAACGTTAATAATTCTGTTAAAATGCTTTTAAGTTTCATTTGTTATTCTTATATTGTGCGTATAAAATAGAAATATTTTTAATATGTTATGCTATGTCAGGCGTTAAATGTAATGAAGCAACGAAACTCTAACAAAAAATACTCAAGAAAACATTACAATATCTATTTACACAAAAATATCTATACGCAGAAATCTTATGCAAGCTTAATCCTACCTAAACTAATTATATCACAAAATGTCTTTTAAAAGATTTAAATAAATCTATACTTGCGTTCCAAACATCAAATCTGGCAGTTATTCATGTCTTTGTTAAATAAGATTATTCAAATATTATACAGTGTAGAAATTAAATATTTGAAAATTAAATTTTCTCGACTTTGAGATTGTTTTCCTTACAGAATGCAGTGCTTCATTGACCTCAATACGACATATCACATTTATACTGTGACTAGAGATCACAGAATAGCCATATTATAGTGTATTATAAAGATTGTATTTTATAAATTCCAGAAAAGGCGGGGAAGAAAAATTTATTTAGACATTTATTTCTATAAGAACATATTTATAAAGTACGCTGTACAAACGTACTAATTATGTTGGACAAATACACACGTCGTTATAAAAGAGGTTTTATTCATATTAAATAATTGAAGTGTCGTATTTTATACAAATTTACGTTTAACGTATGTGTAAATATTTTTAAAAGGTTTTCACTCTCAATTAATAACAAAATAACGTGTTTCTAATTGAAAAGTCTTAATCTAATTAATTTCAGTCATTGAACAACTTAAATTATTAGAAAGAAGCATGTACTGCATATCAAATGTGCTGGCGAGTAACCTCAGATTCTGGAATATATTGGAACGTTGACATACAAGCATATGGACTATGATAAAATGTATAACCAAACGACGTGTTCAATTACGAAATTGATCGAACCTGCTAAACTAGTTACGTCAGAAGAGGCTCGTTCTATTTAAAACCAATGCACATCTCGTTGATGATCTATCATCTGTTGAAACTCCGACGCAAGTGTGTTGCTGTCTATAGTCTAAACACGCTACGTAATTAAATCTACACATAAAATGCACACTATCTGACACTTAATAATTTTTTAAAATATATTACAATGCAAGACCAAAAAATAAACACAAATTAAAACTACTTAAAGATTGAGTTGAATTTAATATTGAAGATTAATTAAAATGAAGGTGTATTTCTTATATGAGAGAATTCAACATTGAGATTAATTCATAAGAATTGGTAGTTATTATGCTTAGAAGATTCAACACTAGTGAAGTAAAAAACTAACGACTAAAAGACGCTTAAGGGTAAAAAAATATTTTGCTTCAATTGAGTGATTTGTAAAAGGAGAAAAGTTTGGATTACGTATTTAAATTTCATTATAATTTTTTTAGGTGTTTTTGCAAATCTGCGTGCGAGATTTATCGCTAAGGTATTATAAACATACTGAATTCAGTTGCGTTTAACACGGTTGTTAGTGGAATATGTCGTGAGATAGATGACGTCTAAAGGTAATTGGTATATATAGTAATTACAATGAAAATTTGTTTAAGGATTCATTAATGAGTGATTAGCATATGTTTAATTTGTTTATTAGGATAGTATTGTAGGAGAATAATTGAGATGTGTGTATATCAGAATAAGATGTTTTGGGCTCATTAGATTTGTATTTAAAATATTGTTTGTGAGAGGAATAATTGTGAAATGGGTATTTAAAATATTGTCTGTAAAAGAAAGTTATTATGGACTCACTATATTCGTATTTAATATATTGCTTCTGCGAAGAAAAATTGTTGTGAAATGTGTGTATAACACATTTACCGCCAAACACAATTTTTAAAAAATACTTTATGGGACCATTATTAACTGTTACCTGGTGCTGTGTGAATGGCTGGTTATAAGTTTTATCGAAAGCAACGCGGTTTTATAACAGCTACACAAAAAAATATTAAAACAAACACCGTTGTACACTAAGGCCTCTTCAAGACAAATTGTTGTTGTTTGTATTCTTGGGTCGCGCAGGTCGCAAAAGGCGGACACAACATTGCTCCGCCATGGTCCACAGCGGTCACTCTGGCAGACGCATTTGTCAGCGGATACATTGAAACTTATCCGACATCTGTCTGTTCTCCACTGATATCATATAAATACTACAACTTTATCGTGTCTTTTTACTTGTACTGCATACGTGTGTTGATTAAGATGAGTACTAGGAGAAGTAAAATTATAAAACTAACACTCTCATAGTCTAGTATAGAAGAAGGTGAGTACTCAAATGTGTAATGAATTGAATTCGTGCTCGATGTTAATGTTTTCCTTTCAAACAACTTTATTATAGTATACGTTTTTAATAATTTCTATTCTATTACAATGATAAAGAGCAAGATACTATTATAATGTATAAATGTTTATGTAGGACTTTATTAAACCTAAAATAGCTATCGGTCAGTGCCATTTTATACCAGGTAGCAGTTTATATATATATATATATATATATATATATATATATATATATAAATAAGATGTATCTGTAAACAAACTCTATGAAAATAATAGAGCCTATTGACGAATACAAATCGGGCTGGTAGTTATATAGCCATTAACAAAACATTAGCTTATTACTTCATAGAGTTTGTTTACAGATACATCTTATTTTATATATTGTTTTACACAATTCCTTATTGCGGACTGCAAATAACCGTTCTGTTATATATATATATATATATATATATATATATATATATATATATATATATATATATATACATGTGCAGGAAAAGCAAGTTTTCCTGGCGACGACGTCGTAACAGACGAGCAGTCTGTTGAAGTTGTCCATAACAACTATAGTAATAATGTAGTGTACAAATCCCTTGGCGAACGGTTTGTATAAATAAACTAGTATGTGGAATTAATTATTTTATTATAGTGCAACTCTTAACGTACAACTTTTAATGTACAACTTTTAACGTATAACTTTGGACGTAAGGCTTTGATGCCGTGTAATTTTACAATCACGAAAAATAAAACTTTGATCCCGTACAACTTTAATACCGAAATAAGGATGGTCTTCAGGCAAAGCTGTAGACTACCGTATTCCACATGTGGCCGATGTCGCTTGTAACCAGCATGTTTTACTGATGCACAGGTCGATTCAAGGTTGCAGGTCATTGCCGCGGTCGGTAAGAATGTATTAGTTTATTACATAGAGCGGACGTTACAAAGTCCACTGCGTAAATTGTGCATGTAATAATATGCTTATGGAGCTTGTTTTGCATTACGTGCTTTATGCAACTAATATCACTTGTATAAATGTTCTGTCAATTGAATTTTAAATACCTTTGTTAAGTATAAAGTACAATGAGTACCATAACCTATATTTCTTATTAATAGCGTGTTCAACTTTTATATTATATCTCACCGATTGTACAGGTGTGGATATACCTCCTCAGTTATCTTATTTTGACAAATTGAAATATTAATATGTTAAATTATAACACTTGAAAGCTATATCATGTAAATTGGAATTTAAAGTAATCTGATAATTGTTGATTTTTGCCAAACGTTTATTAAGCAATATTTAAACATCGTGAGGTCGCGTAGCGCTACAATGACTAATTTATAAAATATAAAATGTCAATAATTAAATTTCTCACTTACAAATCATTTTCATAAGAACTAAAATTTTTTAACAATGTTATTTATCAATATGTTATTTACTTTTCTTTAAAGAGAATATAGAATTAATTTATTGGACTTCACTTCATTTTTCAATAATACTAAATTCTCCAAAAATTGGTACGGTGTTTACAAAGTAAACTTATCCGAAAAGGTATCAAGGTAGTAGACACAATTAAAATTAATTTAAAGATACTATATTCATATTGATCCGTAAAATATAGATATATATATATATATATATATATATATAGGGTGTCTATGTTAGTAGGGGGGCTAAGCCGCTTTGGCAACAGAGATCCACAGCAAGATATGTATACGCCGATTCGAGAACAATATGAACAGCTAAGCCGCTTTGGGAAACAAAACGTGCAGCAAGACATGTATACGCCGCTTTGAGAACAAAATTGTCTTTGTATGTAAATTTGGCGCGTCGGGGGGTCGTTAGGTCTTTGGGGTGTGCGTTCGGCGGGGTCGTTAGATTTTTGTCGTGGGGTGGTGCGCGTGCGCTGGGGTGGAGATATTTTCTTAAGAAAATTTTTTAGCAGCGTTCCCGACGTTAAATATTAAATATTAAATTTTAAAAAAATGTTGTATGTGTAGAAAATGGAGTTCACGTGTTGGTTCGTATTTTTCTGGGTAGGTTAAGCTAAAAATTAAAACGCCGCGGTGAAGAATTTTTTTAATATTAAGCAAACGCGTGCAAGTGGTAAAGAGTGTTTTAGCTCTCCTCATAAGCTGCGTTTTGTACGAAGTAGCAAATAAAATTGAGAAAATATACGAAATGTTATATGATGGAGGTCAAACTTTTAAACGTTTGCAGGTAAAATCTTGTAAAAAAGAAGTCGTTTACTTCTCGCAATTTCAATGTCACGATAAAATACTAAGAATTTGCATGCAGTCGAATATAACCTCGTGTTTTTTATCTGGTAATATATATGCAAATCATGCCGACATTCGACTTTTAATATAATGTATTTAATTAACATAAGGTGTGTTTGCAAAAACATGTTAAGACTATTTCCTTCTTGGTATGCAAATTATACCACCTTTCATCACTATTTATTTGACTCTCAAATAAAAAAATGAATTTGATGTTATATCAAGCATCTCTTGCTTAAATTTTAGCAATTTGAATATATCTAAATATTTAAATGTAATTATACATTTAATTTATGAGGCAATAAAAATTCTTTTATTTTTAGCGGTTTGGTGATTGTATTTAGATGACGTATTAGACATTGTATATATATATATATATATATATATACTTGTTTAATTTCACAAACGTGATAAAAAATTTATAGGTTATGCAAAAACGTGCATGTAGTGAAGGATTTAGCGGTGATCTTTAGAGCTTTGTCTTTGTTTTTATTCTCGTTGCTTTAGTTAATTAAAAAAAGATTTTTTGTTTAAGCAAAAATAGGAAATATGGTGGATGACATAATCATTCTCAAAATGATGAATGGTGGGGGAAGGGAACTTCTAAACGTGTCCTAAACGAAGCTGTGCCCTATTATTTTTGTATTAAATATCAAAAAGAAAAGGAGAAATTATTCGACTCGTATTTTATAATGTTTTTAATTTAAAATATTGGTGTGTGTGTGTGTGTGTGCAAAAAAAAAACATGTTAAGACAGGTCACTCGTTATTTTGTTCATGATTGCATCACCCAAATAATTTATACAACTACACTGAACTCGTACCCGGATCTAAAATATAACCTTAAAAAGTATGCAAATCATGTCGTTATTTAAAACGTGGTGAAGAATTTGGATAGTGATGTAATCATTCTCAAATGCGGAATGGTATTCCATAAGGCGTTCTGAACGGAGGCTTTGCATGCATTAGGTGATTGAATACTTCGGAGATTTTTAGGTTAAGCAAAAACGTGCACGTGCTGAAGAATCCCCCGAGATTTTTAAAAAATTATTTTTGTATTTAATATATAATGTTAAAAAGAAACACACAAAATTTGAATGTTTTATTTATATTAGTTTCACTTACTGGCATATTTTAATTACATGCTAATGAGTTCATATATTTTCATGCAGTTTGATTGATTCACTGCCGAAACAAAACATTTTTTACACAGCTGGCAATACTGGGTGTCGTTCTTTTCAATATAATATCAGTAACTATTTACAATACAGCTGAATACTGAAAGGTAAAGTAACTTTCACGCATTTACCTACGTGTACCTAAATTTAATTGAATTCTAAAAAATATATGCATATCTATGGCAGGCAACCCAGCATACACCAATTATATATTCTTAGTGTAAAATTTTATTGTTAGGTAAATAACCAGCCATTTATTATGTAATATTTATTGCCACAAGCATGGTAATAATAATTTGCAATGTGCAAAATACCACTTTTTGTTGTTAAAAGGCCGATTTAATTAAACACTATAAAAAGATTGTGAATTATTTATTCTAGTTAAATTTTACAGTGCTAGAGACGCTAATTATTATTAGTACTAGATATAGGTATAACAAAATCTGTATTCCAGATGATAGTATGTTCAAAGGATATTATTATTTAAAAGACTCTGTAAACATGATTAGTGAAATTATTAAAATTAAGGAATGTAAAGCAAAATTTGTCCATAAAAGCAAATATGTTTTCTAAAAGATGTGCATAACTTAGGGATCTAAACGTTTCAACATCTCGCAAACTGAGATAAAATTACTTATTTCTTTGCAAAGACGTTCATATAACGCCCTTTAACAACCGCGATTAGTAAAGTGCATGGTAGTTAATGACCTCGGCGATTGTGCTATTTATAGTATAATTATAACAACATATCGCTATATGTAAATTATATGGTTCTGGTTTATACCTAAAACAACTATTTTGCATTATATTTTGTTGATCCTGGCAGAATAAATTACAAGTATAGCTACATTGTCAATACATTTTTATTTTCAAACTCGTTTCAATTATTGTAGAATTTAGTGCTCATAAATAACCTACTTTAATTTAATAAGTTAGTCTTAAATTAATAATTATTGTCAAGCGAAATATATACACATATGGTAAATAATTGCAAGAATGTCTATAATATATCTGAGTTTTAATTCTGTTAAATGGAACATATGGCAACTGTGTAACTTCAAAACATTTTAGCATAATTGTCAATTACCAAAATTCACAATTTTCATCTTATATCAACAAATGTTATTAAATTGATGCTATACAATAAAAATAATACCGTTATATTTCAAATCATTTTAATAGAAATACGCAATGTTAAGTCGTTATTAAAAATTAATTTAAACAGAGTTTTTATTGTTATCACCGTCTGTTGAAGAATCGTAGCAGAATCTGAACTATATCGCTTTTACAAAGCATGTATTCAAGATCACATTTAGTTAGTTTCAAAAAACTTTTCATCATTGTATAAGACTTGTTTTAACTTGCAGTAGGTATCAATGACCGAATCAACATTACCACCAAAACATGGGTGACAACTTTAAATTTTATTTTCCCTATTACTTTCAAGGTATTAAACATTGGTATATATATATATTTATATATATATTTATATATATATATATATATATATTATGCTGTGATAAGGGGTTGCTTAAGGGTGCACGTTATAGCAAAGATGGTTCGGGAATGAATAATTAGGATAGTCAGCAGAAAACTACACTTATTTAAAGAGATAATTAAGAAATAGACATAGTTTGTATATAATAAGTAGTCAACACCCTGTATATAGAGTAGAGATAATTTTGGGCGACGCAGGTAAGCTTAGGAAGACGCATAGTCGGCGTAGGAATGTGAAATAAATGCATTAAAGTAGATAGTAAATATTAAATACCCTGTAAATAAAGTTTAGTTAATTTAGGTAAGACAAATGAGGATATTTTTCAGTGGAAGCACGCGTATATTTGATAAAGTGTAATTAGACACGCATTGAGAAGAAGAGTTCCAGACGATTAAAGTAATGCGGATATAGAAATAGAATTTCAGGTAGCTAATATAAATGCGTACAAAGATCTAACCATGTGATAAGGGAAACGATTAAAATTGCGTGAAACATATGTAAACATGGAAATATAAAGTCGGGTTACATCAGTTGTTTATAGAAAAGCAAGTAATCTATCAAAATACAATATGTTGACTATCGAAGACAGCTGCAGGCAAGTTGTGATTATGGGAAAATGTCGAGCATTGCATCAGAAACGGCTCGTAATAAAATTATTTGATTGGTCCGGGACAACGACAAGTTCTAGATCACACCCACGGTTGGAGTGGGAATTCGAAAAGATATTAGCAAGCTCCGTGTTAAGAAAGTCAGTTTTAAACTCAATCAAGGCCGAAGTGCATTGCCATGAAACAGAGTAGTACGCGATATGTATAAGAGTGAAAATTAAATAAGTGAAAATATGATTACAATTGCCGTTTAAACGTGAGTATGTTTTTAATGAATTTATTGTAAACTAAGACATAGAAATAATAGGGCTTCGATTTCTGGTTCTGATTATGATGTCTGGGGAAAATAAAATACAAATTAGAGGTCTGATGTTAAGAAAAATACAGTAATGCAATTTAAATGTCAAGGGAAAAAGAAGAATAATAATAATCTTGAAGTACAGGGGTGAAACGAGCTGCAAGTTTAAGTCTGGGGGAAGAATGATGAAAGTTTAAGAATTGGAATAAATTGGGGTATATGATTTAATAGTGCTGATCAATAGCGTAATAAATGGAATGGAATCCAGAATTGGGGAAAATCAATTTTAGTGGGAGCGTCGATGTGAAAAGATAAAACCAGGTCAGAGATTTTTAGTTATAAGATATTTGTTTTTTCTATATGGAGTATTATTTGTTTTTATATTTAATTTGCTAAATTACTATAGGTTTGTGAACAAGTCAACAAGAAAGGTTGCATATTATATGAATGAATAATGAGTAAACAGGTTTGGAATATTCCACGCTTTGTTCCTAAGGGTAGTAAATGTTCTTTGGTGACTTTGGGGATTTTTGAGTACCAATTAGATAGTTGTTAATAAATCAAATTTATAAGAAAGGTATTACAAATAATTTCAAAAGCTGTATATAACATATTAGTTTCATTATACAAAAATCTAAATTTACTGAATTTTATAATTGCAAATAAATGCTAGCCGAGGTCAAAGATTTAAATAGTAGAAAGGCGGAGCCACAAATTGAATAGGAGAGATAACGCGCAAGGCGGTAACATATTGAATTTTGACGTTGGTTGTTAAAGAGTTGTTTAAAGATAACGTCCAGTTTGATAGTGATATTAAGAAAACAGCTGGAGGAGGAAATAACTACATTTAATAGTGAATGTTAAAATGGTGGTTCAACAATAATTTAATATCATAGCAAATAAAGATATCGAACCAAAGTTAGAGCACGATAATAATTAATTTAATATTACAGCAAGTAAATATAGCGTCCAAAGTAGGGGCACGATATTATAGAGAGTATATACAGCAATATATATATATATATATATATATATATATATATATATATATATATAGATTTAGTGACATCAGGCAACATTTTTCTTAATCTTCGTTGGGAATTAAACCACTTATAGTTTTTAAAATCATCTTTCTTTACGTTTCGATCCATTACCTAGGATCGTTGTCAAAATTGTCAAAACCACAACAAACATATAAGGAGTATTTATCAGGCAACATATTTCTCGCATGGCTATGACAGCTTTTTGTGCTCTATGTAGAGTAATGATTAACGTTATGCTCCTTTGATTAATTTGCAATTTACCGGACATGCATCCTTCGTTAAAAGTGAAGGATATTCCCATAGATAATTTGAATAACAATCTATCACCGCCAACACACACCTCTACTTGGATTTTCCTTAAATATATTGGTCAAATTCAACAGAGTCGCCTTGCCAGAGATCATCTCGAGGTTGTTGATTTGTTGATGCTGTTACAAAAACTAGTGGGGGGTTTATCAGACAATAACTAGGTGATGCTCAGTATCACAACACTTTAGCATTACCTATTTTGATGAATGTGCTATAAAAGCTAGGTACTTGGATAGTTCTCGCAGATAGTGGAACAACAACGATAGTGACGATAGTGGTGCGAAGTTTTCAAGTTAACATGGACAATGTACTGTACGATTTGTTCGAGAGTGAACAACGCATTTTACACCAACATCTGAAACATGCCATAGTATTGAATGATGTAGACAAAATCAAACGTATACTGTTCAGAGTAGGCGTTCATGTTCCCTTTAAAGCCTTCAAATGGCTAACGCTGACCAATGATACATCCATTGATGTAATGGACATGCTGTTTAATCAACAGAGTAGGTGCGATCAATTTGTATCAAACTTCATGGATGCTTGCAACGGCAAAAGAGAGTTAAAATGTCATCAGGTGCGCGGTGTACTAGACGCAATAGAGAGTAATTATAGTTTGCGCGATGTATATTTCCTTGAAGAATTACTAACCAACCGAGCTGTATTGAGTACAAAGGCATATCCTATCATGAATATAAAATGCAACTATGAATCGCTGGTCACAGCGATTGACGATATGATTGTAGATGTTGTATATTTTGCACAACCTATGGTATTAGAAAAAGTATTGAAGTTAATTTTAAAGTATAAGGTAAATTATAAGTACCAACCTAATGTAGTTGGCCCTCATAGAACAACATATAACTGGCTCCTCAAGAATTTGGCAATGGAGGGCTCAAAACAGCAACCAGGATGGACGTGTGGTCCGGATTCGGGAAAATGGCCATCAAATAGTATAGATGATTATAAAAAAGTGTATATGCTATTAAAGTTATTGTTTTAGTTTAATACTATTTTTTGTATGTAAATCATGTCATCTTGGTAATCCTACCTGATGCGCTATAGATAGCACTTATTAGATATAATGGAGGATGCTATTGTACGTGTCGCATACCTTTTACAATAAATATATATATATACCTCGAGTGTTGGTCAAGTACGGGGAGAAATTGTTAGCTGAGAAGGTAATGTGTTATTACCTGCTTGTTATTTACACATATTCACGGACATCGAAATACTCAAGTTCAACCAAAACAGCGAAAATAAACCTACATCAACGTTTTGCGCTTCGGGCATGAGGAATTATAAACAACTTTCTTGACGTAGAACTAGTGTAGTAATTAGTAGTACATAGATGTAATTTGTGTGTGTGTGTGTGTGTGTGTGTGTCGCTATAATAAAGCATATAACAGTAAAAAAATTTTTATTGATGAATGACATATGATGGTAAACAAACACGTAACAGCAAATCTACAAAATATGATTTTTGGATATCCAACTATTATGGCTAGAATCTAAATTTAGCCATTTCACATATACTTGATTTTTAACTCTCTTCAATACTTTTTCCACTAAATATACATCCGGATAGTGTGTTCGTTAAAGTTCTTCTGCATAGAAGCCGCCTAATATTGGTTGTCCTCTACTATCGCGCAATAGGTACGTTAAAGGATTAGTCAAATGCACTTTGTACACCGTAAAAATTTCGTTAGACCAATTTGGTGTGTATCCCTTGGTAAATTGACCTCTATGTTTACTAATGCGAACATGATCCCCAACAGAAAATTTTTTACTCTTTAAGTTAACTGTTTTGATCGTACTGTATACTGTATTGAAAAGTTTGCGTTCATTGCGTTTTAACACATCTACAGGTCGCATGCCGATTGTTCGATGTTTGGTGTTGTTATATGCAGCCACGAGTGAGGATAGTGTATTCAGCCATCGATACGAACCATTCAAACTGAATTGTTTCCACATTTTTGACTTTAAGGTACGATTAACGCGTTCTACTACGCAAGCTTTTTTATTGCTGTACACACTATAATGTATAATCTCATATTTTTTCATTAAAGCCTTAAATGTTGAATTATAAAATTCTTTTCCCAAATCCGTTTGAATGTACCGTGGAATACGATGGTCTTTGTTGAAAATTGATTGAAAAGCGTTTGAAACAGCCTTACCCGTCTTGCGCTTTACCGGTACGGCCCATAAGTATTTAGAAAATACATCGATAACAACTATAATGTATCTAAATCCTTTATTCATCTTTGCATATCGGATCATTTCCACCAAATCGGCTTGAAACAGCTCGTTTAATCCTTTTGTGATTACATGTCTTCTAGAAAAGTTAATGCGAGCAGGCTTATGTAACTCGTGGACGATTTGCTAGTTTACAGACATATTGCTAATATGTGTGTGTGTATGGTTGACGGCTATATGCGTGCGTTTTTAAGTTTCTCTTGCAACTGTTGAATATCTGCTTGAATTCGTGCAATGTCTATTCTAAATTGTGCTTTCACTTGTTGAATAGCAGCGTCTAATGTCTTATATATGCTATTCATAGAATCATCTATCCGTTTGGTTACGATTTGTGCAACATTAGCGTTCACAGTGGCTGGAACAAGGTTACGCATCATCTCTTCAAAATGGTTAAAGTCTGATCTTGTAACATACTCGCGCGAGAATTGTGTTATCATACTGTTTGTTGTCTCCTTCACAAGCGTGTCTATATACTGCTGAATAGTGGAACCACTTCCAAGCGTTGGTTCGCCCTCTTGCTGGTGTAGCGTTGCTAACCGCGATTCTAAGTACGCTTTCGTGACTGCATCATCATCTTCTTGTGGTGTAGCGACGCGCGCTAATCTCATGTTGTCAAAATCATAGTAATCATCATAAGAAATATATGAAGCATAGTCAGACGCATGTCCAAACTTGTCGATAACCATCGTGATAATGAATAACAAGTCGCACAATCTACGCTATTATACGCAATTCGCGTAATTCTTCCATAATCGATGTAACTTCGTTGGTGTGACCGGTGTTACCTGCATCTTGCGAGGCGACCAGAAGCTTGAGCCGTTCGCACAGTTCGTTGGGATCATCAAAGTATACATATTCTAGTGGCTTCTCGTTATAATCCATGAGTAGACCACGACCACTCGGGTTTATAGTTTGCTGTCGTAAGCTATAAATTGCATTACTTCTTTTTTTAATGTCAGCATAATCGTTAATTTCTTTAAGTGAGAATTTACCCAAAGGATTGAGAAGGAACAGTTGCTCGTACAACCCTTTGCTACCGTTGTAGCAAAATCGTTCTACACACACCTTTTCACCAATCCCGAAGATAATGTCCGAATCACCAATCATTAATTTTCCTGTCTCCGGATTAAAACGTACTTTATCCCTGCGCAAGTGCTCTGTGTCATTGTTATAATTACCAGTAAAGTTGGAAAACAGATTATCGACATAGGTTCTTACCGATGGTAAGAATCGTTGTAAGTAGGCCTGATGTTCTTCGCTGTTTAGGTACCGTTCGTACTCTGTATGGGTCTCTGGAGTGTTGACGCTACTCTCCAATTCTTCGAAGGTGGACTCCACAGACTGGACTGGGCTATGAGGATCGTGTTCCCATGCCTCCTCTATTGGTGGTGCGGCGATTGGTGTGGAACTGCGCACCTGATCGAGAAATTTAGGGCGTCTTTTAGGAGTAGATTGTACGTCATGTTGTTGTGGTAACCAGTGCTGGCTTTCGATCTTGGACTCCTGTTTAATATCTTTCAGCAGACCGGTCTGAAGTGTTTGTAAACGTTTTGTAATAGGTGCATAGGCTTTACTTAATGCAAGCTCCTTTTCAACCACACCTGCTTTTAGCGCTTGTAATTTCCTCTTGACTGCCTTTCGTACTTTTATGAGTTCTCGTTTGGTTTTCACGTCGTCTGCCATCGTCTAGAAACGGGTAGGAAGTGATATGCTATTTATGTGCTTTATAAGTATATATAGGTGTCAAAACCTTTTCGGTAGCGACCGCTCTGCAAATCGCCATCTTTATTGATCACCAGGAACCCATACCGATCTCGCCAGCATACGCCGCACAATTCTTTAAACCGGTTAAACGGCATATCCGTGTTTACATGGTCAGCGTATACGTGTTTTAAATTGAGTTCGTCTTGTTTCAATAGCACTAGGACATTAGCATTGTCTCTAATCAATTGTTTAGGTATTTTGGAATAGGTCTGACATAGGTAAAAACAATCAATGGCCTTATGTCGACCTAAAGAAAAATATTCTCGCATTACATTTTGTTTATCGCACGACACTTCATCGAAAATAAATATCGAATTAGGTTTTGCATCCGCTGGAGTAACAATTGCATCCCATTTGTTAAACGCAAAATATCCTATTCCTTTTATTGGTTGTAATAACCTCTCTAGGTACTGATACTTTGGTTAATACAAGGATTTTGAGTAGAGATAAACGTTTTCAAAGCGTACACCATTCGGATGTTTCAAGAGACCGATGACTACATTAGTTTTACCACAATTGGATGGACCTGTAATGATACATCGTATTGTTGATGGTAATAGTAGTCCATGCTTTTGCACGTTAGTGTTGTTGCTGCAGTTGTGGTCCGTAATTGGCAACGCCAATTGTTGCTTTACCAGACGCATTCTATCCATATACTAAAACGTAATTGCAGTATGGTAAGCATTTAAGCGAGTAATTCTACACGCATGACCAGTCTCCTTTAAACCTTTCGACTGACAAGATTAATGAAATCCTATCGTGGCTACGGGTTACTCAATAGTGCTATCAATCGTTTACCGGTAGAATTACATTTACCAGGCTATCGCTTCTGTGGACCGGGTACTAAGCTTCAGAAACGCCTCGAGCGTGGTGATATAGGTCGTAATCCCTTAGACGAAGCCTGCAAACTACACGATGTCGCCTACGATCTTTCTACAGACTTAACAACCCGACACCAAACTGATCGACGTCTTGCAGAAACAGCACAAAAACGTCGTACTGCACCCGACGCTTCGTTAGGTGAAAAACTTGCTGCGTTTGCAGTTGGTTCTGCAATGAATGCCAAAGTTAAATTTGCTATGGGTTGTCGCAAGAAAACGATAAGGTGTAAAGGAAAACGACGTGGTCAGCGTCAACGTACAGGAAGTGGTATACCATTCAAGCGTTTAATTCGCACCATTTGGGAACGCATTAAAAACGTTCGTCCGACCGATCTTATTAAAACTGCTAAACTTGCAGTGGCACCGATTAAAGATATAACGGATGAAATTCGTGGCATCCCACGTGTAATCCCTGTACCCAAAACTGGTGGTTTCCTACCTTTGATACCTATTTTTGCAGCCCTTTCCGCATTTGGAGCGTTGTCGGGTGGAGCAGCTGGGATTGCAAAAGCTGTGAACGATGCTAAACTTGGACAACAACAATTAGATGAAGCGAAACGACATAATATGGCACAAGAGCCAGTGACACTTGGAAAGGGTCTCTATTTGAAACCTTATCGCCGTGGACATGGACTGTACCTAAAGCATTTTCTTACACACGGGCAAGGTTTGCGTAAACAAAGACAACGAAAAAAAAAACTCAACGCATTCGTTAAACCTACCTATGCGAGCGTTGACCAATGTTGACTTGAACAAATACATAAAACGTTTACCAATATCCCACTTTCGTGGAATATTCATGCGCAATTCACTTCCAAACACAATTCGTTGGCGAGAATGTGGTATTCTTAATCATATACTACACGTGGTGTGGGAACTCATTGGACCGCGTACAAAAAGATGGTTCAAGGGCAGTCTATTATGATAGCATTGGTAATCTACGACCTCCGAGGAACTTGTCAAATACTTAACCTCATCAGGACCATGCACTCTCTATTATAATTATGAACAATTTCAACCGCTTAACACTGTTACCTGTGGACACTTCGTATTGAAATTTTTACTGCAAAATAGTCCTCCGTTAAGTTTCTAACAACGTTATATATTATTTGATTTTAGTGTATTTTTAACTGTTTTGTATAAAAGTGTTTAATTAAAACCATATATTGCAAGTGTTTCAGGAATTTGCTTTATATTACCCCATCCCAACTACGAATACGACTAGTTGTTAGTTTATCGTCAACCACCGAACATGTACACATTTACTTTAACTGGCACTGAATCTACGCTCACCGCAATCATCAACCCACCAATTGTTCTCGATGATGACCACGAATACGTTATTGGTCTTACAAACTTTGATACATATTTTTCAATTCCCAATGTAACGGAAGCGAACAATAAATTTTACATTGATGATATCGTGCTTACTTTACCAGAAGAAACTTATGAAGTGGCAGATATTAATAAGTTCGTACGACGTAATCTGAACGATCCCCGTGAACGCACTTCATCCAAACGTTATCTTATTGATATTCGAGCCAATAATAACAGTTTACATACAGAAATCAAAGCATCAGGTGTAGTGGATTTTACACAACCAAATTCACTTGCTTCGTTGCTGGGTTTTGAGAAACGTAAACTACCAGCTCTCACTACTGCTATTTCGGACCATCCGGCACAGGTCTTTCCAATCAATTCTATATGTATTGAATGTAATCTTGTGGTCGGATCGTATCGGAATAGCAAACCTGTACACATTTTGCATCAATTCTTTCCTGCAGTTGCTGCAGGGTACAAGATTATTGAAAACCCCGTGAACGTCACCTATATGCCACTTAATACACGAATCATCGATCGCATCATTGTTAAAATAGTTGATCAAAACGGTAATCTCATCACTTTTCGTCGGGAAACCATCACGATTAGACTTTATCTAAAGCGTCTTTAAACAATGGTTTTGCGCTATGAGCATAAACCACCAAAACCTATTAATAGACGCATTGTCAGCACCTTTACCAGTTACAAGACACCAGTGCACCGATTAACACCGGAAAACGTTAAATTTCTGCAAACATTAGGACTCAAAGTGCTACATAGCTAAAATGGATAGTAATATTTTAAATGTTACGCAACGTGCTATATTTGATATAAACCATCGTCAATGCCGACAAACATAACCAATACTAGAATTTTATGTGAATTATTAAAGTGTAAAAAGACATGAATTATGGTATGTGCGACACAAACGTTGTGTTTGGATATTATTGGACGATTTTAGTTATGTATTTTATGATTTAGTAGGCAAGAAATGTTATAATGGTCGCCTTGGAAAGAAAACAAAGGGAGATTATTCCGAAATTATTTTGTATAAAGACGTGTTTTCATAGAACTGTGCTAATTTGTGTAACGATTTTTAAAAAGTTAATAAAAGTGTTTGATTTTGAATAGTTTTGATTGAGTAAAGAAGGGTAAAGAGCAGCAGCGAAATATAAATAAGCAACGACGACGATAATAAAAAGTGTAAAGATTGGTGATAGTGCGACGGTGAAGCGACGAATAATTGAATAGGTTTGGAACGATATTGGGAAAAGCGGAAGGAAAATCGAGTGGCTATACATAGGGACGAAGATCAATTTGGATAGATATTTATAGGTAGCAGGACATCGAGTGGTTAGATAAAGAAACGAAGATCGATTTGGATATAGATTTGTAGCGGGGCATCGAGTAATTTGAAACAAGACGGCGATTAGATTTGGATAAAATACGAAAAAGCGGACGGATTAAAATAGAACACAAGGAGCGAATTTAGGAGAGCAACAATTGGTAGTGGAGGATTCAAAGCAGAAATTAGGACAGAAGAATTAGCACAGGGGAAGTTACATAACCGGGTATTCAAAATTCTAAATTAGGGTTAATTATTTCAGATATTGGGGAGCAGCTAAAAATTAAGAACGACACCTGGAGGCGATACGAAAATTCTATCAGATAGTACAACCGTGTAAAGACGCATACGGCTACTAGGATCTTGAGCCAGCAGTTAGTGAGGCCAAGGACGAAGTATAATCCAGGTGAGTGCTGAAATATCTTAAAACGTCAAAAAAAGTCATAAATTTGTGGTAGTAATTTAATTTGACACAAGGCAACGTTGATCGTAATAATAAATTTTGGCATATACAAAAGTAGATTAAAAATTGAGTACTAAAACAAAAGAGTGTGCAGTTTGGTTGGGCATTGCACATCTACTTATAACGGAACTCACTATAAGTAGGTGAACACCCTGAGATTTAAGAGCTCAAATAGTCGAGTCATTGTAATAAACAGTTAAATTAAAGAACCAACCAAACGTTGCAAGTACGGGGCGTGCATTAGGTGTGCACATTGCATAAAAAGCGCGACAAAAAAGTGTAAATTAAAATAAATAAAGAATTAAAGTAAAGTAAAGAAAGGGAGGGAGGGTAGAGAGATTAGAAGATTAGATCAGTAAAATATATATATATATAATATATATATATATATACATATATATAATATATATATATATATATATATTGCCGTGGAAGTTTCTTGAGCAAGCTTTTAACATCGAGCCCTAGCGTTGGGCCGTCATAAAAGTGCCGTGGAATCGGAGGTTTTTTTTTAAATTCTTGCCCCACGAATTGGGCCAACACAAAATTTTAAAAAAGAAAATTCTAAATTCAAAAAAACTCTTACACTATCTTTTTGTAACGCCTGCTTCTTACTGCTCACCCTGGCTAGCTCGGCAATCGGCTTTTTCTTGAATACCTACCATTTTAAGTACATACCTTTCTCACACACACACAGTCTAATGAAATTACCAAACAAATAATACAAGCATCATACAACCTTTTATTTACACATATTAACAAGTTTCACTTTATAAATAAAATATTTACTCCTTGATACATACAGTTTGTTACAACAGTTACCAGCTCACTCATTAAATACTCTAAAGTCTATGGTTTTTAATGTATTTTAACAAATTCTATATAATACGAGTAGATGGGCCCCGCATGCAACTTTAGTTTATCTTTATTCTGGTCTATTTTGAGCCTATTATAACCCAGTTTCTGTAAATGCTTTTTAAACCTTGCATTTTATGGAAATCAAATTTGAAGACCCGTTTACTCCCTACAACAACAGTTTATAGCATGAATAAACCTTTATATATCATCAATAAACCCTTTTTTAATAATCAAATTCATTGTCCTGCACATATACTTCTTTAAACAAGTTTTATGGTAATAAATACGCCACCAATAAATCAAAACACACAAACACAGAAAATATCAAAACAAATGTTTATACAAAAACAGGAATTTAAGTTTCGCTACCTGGAGTCGCCTTCGTTCCTCGTCACCACTGAAGAAGGTTACCAGAAACCCTCGTCGTTGTGTTTATCTACTTCGATGATGCCTGGATCCACTGATCCCCCACCATCCAAATCTCGGCCTCCACTACTATTCCTCTATCCAGATATTAGCCTTGTCTCAAACGTAACATTCCATACCAAATATACTTCATGCATACAAATTACACTTTAGGCTTCGCTTACCCAAATATCATCCCTTCATTTAATCAATTCGTTGTAGTAACGGCACTTTTTATCTAAAGAAAAGCACCAACTCGTGCAATATCACTTTTACAACATGCGGTACGCTACTACAGCTTTCATAATTTCTAAACAGAATGTTATATGCAACTTTACTGACTAAACACAATAATTAATACCCGTAAGAGCATTCACTATTATTACGTTGCAAATCTAAGCACGGTTTCAAATATAAATGGAAGGAGAGAGCTTTAATATATTTCTCCGTGTATTTATATCATTTTCAAAACCCCTGTGGAACCTATTTCACTTGAAAAGCTTATTTTTCAATTTACTTCTACTAATTCCGAAAGTAAAGAACTCTAACTTCTCAAAAATCCCCCGTTTGTTGTGCTGTTACATAGAATTTTGTTTACTACCTTAACGGACGCGGTCTTCTTGAAAACTGCTAGCCATCAACCAATGATATAAGTTTTCTTCGTCACAACGCTCCACCTCTCAGCTATCTATCTCCGTTCCACGCATATTTGTTGTCTCCTTTAGAATCCCTCTTAAGTTACAAAAAATCGATATCATAGTCGTCCTTCACATTTACCCGTGTATTTCGTACGTGACTTGTACCCAACGCTTTCTTTACCTGCTACTCTGTAAGTCTTACATTATCGATCGTTTATTTCACTCACTTTTTAAGGCACTTGTTATTTTAGCAGCTTATACAAATCGACCGTTGCAAACAAACTTCTATAGAATTTTGTGTTAACGTTCGTTTAAAATTCCATAAACCTGACATTTAACAACAGGTGTTTTTCGACGCAACCGACCGTTTAAAATAACAATTCTTGGTTTAACCATTCTTAGTATTTGTATAAACAAACATTGGCTTTAAAATGGAAACATTTACGTTTAAAATTATTGATTTTCTATGCATGCAAGCTCCCTTTTTCTTCCATGCGTTTGATTTAAAATTAATATAATTACTTATGCGTATCCTTGAGTTTTTATGTACTCTAAAGCTTTCTTCTTTTATGCAATTTTAACATTCCAATTTAAATATAGAAAATTACCTTAATAACCGTCCGTTTTCAGTATATAAATTAATTAATTTGTCGCGTATATAATTTGCTCCAGTTTCTATATACACAGTTGATAAACTTTTATTGTCTACACCTATTTAACTTCTAATTCCACAAAAATACATATATATATATATATATTGAATGATATTAGCAGGTTGTAGGTCAGCTGGTTATTTAAGCGTACTCTTTATTATATTCTTAGCTTTCGGTTTATTTCAAACCTTTATCAAAGAAACTACAAAAACGTCATTATGGGCATCAAGCAATATACAATAAGTACTTACTAAATTGAGGTTGAATGCACATCAACATCATTTTTGTAGTTTCTTTGATAAAGGTTTGAAATAAACCGAAAGCTAAGAATATAATAAAAAGTACGCTTAAATAACCATGACCTAGCTAATATCATTCAATATATTCAAATCAACAAGGTCGTTATACTACATAACATATATATATATATATATATCATATATATATATATATACATACATATATATATATATAATATATTGCCGTGGAACTCACACAAATTCGTGCCCCATCGTTTGCGCGTCATAAAATTGCCGTGGAGCGGGGATTAATGTTCTTAAAATTCTCGCCCCACGAATTGGGCCAACATAGTTTTCTGAAAAAAATTTAAAAAAAATTGTACATTACCTTTTGAACGCCTCCTATTTTCTGCTTACCCTGGCTAGCTCAGCAATCGGCTTCTTTTTAAATACCTATCATTTTAAGTACATTTCCTTCTCACCCACACATTCAATGAAATTACCACTCAAATAATGCAACATACAACTTTTTTATTTACACATATTAACAAGTTTCCAGTATTAATAAAATATTTATACCTTGGTACAGACAGTTTGCTAAAACTGTTACCACCTCAATCATTAAATACTTTAAAGTCCTTGATTTTAATATATTTCAATAAATTCTATTTAATACAAGTAGATGGGCCCCTCATGCAACCCTAGATTGATTTTATTCTGGTCTATTTTGAGCTCATTATAATTCAGTTCCTTTAAATAGTTTTAAACCTTGCATTTTATTAAAAACAAATTTACAGACCCGTTTACTCCTTTACAACAACATTTTATATCATGAATAAACATTTATATATCATCAATAAACTTTTTAAATAATCAAGATTAATTGTCCTGCACATATACCCCAGTAAACGAGTTTTTATGGTAATCAATACACCCTCAATAAGTCAAAACACCCAAACACAAAAATATCAACACAAATGTTTATACAAAAACAGGAAATTAAGTTTCTTGCTTTGTCCTCGTCACCGCTGAAGATGGTTACCAGAAACCCTCGTCGTTGTGTCCATATACTTCGATTTTGTCTGGATCCAACTGATCCCCATCATCCAAATCCCTGTTACCACCTCTGTTCTTCTACCTAGATGTTTGCCTTGTCCCAAACGTTAACATTCCATACCAAATACACTTCATGCATACAAGTTAAGCTTTAGGCTTTGCTTACCCTAGTACCATCGCTTCATTCGATAAAGTCGTTGTAGTAACGGCACCATTTATCTAGAAGACCTAAGCACCCACTCGTACAATATAACTTTTACTACTTTAGTAGTACGTTACTACAGCTTTACATATTTTTAAACAGGCTGTTATATGCTACTTTACCGAATACACAATAAATAATACACGTAAAAGCATATACTATTAATTATGTTGAAGATTTAAGCGCGATCTCAGATCTAAAATAAAAACGAAAGCTTCAATATGATTTGCCGAGTATTTATACGCTTTTCACCTCTCTCAAGGAACCTCTCTTCACTGAAAAGCTTATTTTTTAAAATACTTCTACAAATTCCGAACGTAACGTCTGAAAAATTCCGAGATCATTATAATGTTACCCTGAATTTTGTTTACTACCTTAACGGACGCGCGCTTCTCACAACTGCCCAGCCTTAAACCAATAATATCATTTTTCCTTGTCACAACGCTCCACCTATCAGCTATTTTTCTCCGTTCTACCCATATTTATTGTCTCATTTAGAAACTCCTCTCAGCTACAGAAAATCGATACTGTTGTTGGCTTTCATATTTACCCGTGTATTTAGATGTGATTTGTAACCAACGCTTTCTTATACGTTTTTCTGTCTGTCTTACATTATCGATCGTTTATTTCGCTTAGTCTTCAAGGCACGTGTTATTGCTAGCAGTTTGTTAAATCGACCGTTGCCACAATTCCATAGAAATTCTGCCTCAAAGTATTATCAAGTACTATGAACCTGACATTTAACCACAGGTGTTTTTTCAAAGCCACTTGTTATTTTAAATAACAATTCCCTTCTTGGTATTTGTAAACGAACGTTTGCTTTTATGTAAATGGAAAGATGCGTTTAAAATTATTGATTTTCTATACCTGCATGGTCTATTTCTGCGTCCATGCGTTTGATTTAAAATTATTATATTTACTTATGCGTATCCTTGAGTTTTTATGCACTCTAAAGCTTCCACCCTTATGCAATTTTAACATTCCAATTTAAAAATAGAAAAATATCTTAATAACCGTCCGTTTTCACTATATAAACTGATTAATTTGGCGCGTAAATAATTTGCTCCTGTTTACTATATACACAGTTGATAATACTAGACCAAAATTGAAAACAATCAGTTAAACATTCTCTTTATTTGCAATGTCTAGCTTTCGAAATATAATTTGATTTCTTCATCAGAACACTAAAAAGGTTACGTGATGACAACAAAAACAGATTAAAAAGTAGTCCTTACACAAATGAGAGAAGTTATTTTGTTAAAATATTCCAAAATCTCAGAAAGATTTTAAATGCATTAAACCTAACAATTATAACACGTTTCACAAGTTAACAACTATTAAACAATGACAAATTTAAAAAAAATTATTTTAAAAATTTTTTTTTTTTGTTCAGTATGCACAATAGGTAAATACAAACTAAATGAATAATCAATGTGACAATATAATTATTCATTGATAAAACTAGTTCTATGTAAGCAAGTTTGACCTTAAAAAATAAAATTTAATCTTGTGCTGCTACTCATCCACAGGGCCATCAAAACCATGTCTGTGAGGTGATGTCGGTAAATAAGTATAAATAACACTTAAACCATCTGTATCCGATTTTTTATTCATTGAATTCGGTTCACGTTTAATGAAAGCCATTTCTAAAAATTTCGTTTTAGTAAAAACAGATTGTTTTGCAAGAATTTCCACCCCATCAAAATCGAGTTTATGGCCTAGATAATGTGTATGTGATTAAAGAGCACATCTATCCGGTTTTAATTTCGCATCACTTTTATGTAATTGTAATCGCGTCTTCATAATCTGCGATGTATGCTTAATGTATGTTTGAATGCAGTTAATACAACTAATCCTGTATACTATATGTGATTGGAAATTGAAGGAAGATCAGATTTCAATTTAGTAAACAGACATCCCACTGTTTTTATATATTTTTTTGTTATTATTACATCTTCATATTTGAATATGTTTATTAAATTATTAGTTAAAGTGCCAGTTTGAGGTAGAGTACGGTATTTTACTAATAAAGTATTATCCCGTTTGTCCATTTTAACTATATTTGTGGTATTTGTATTCATTTGAAATATCATTTTGTTTACGAGTGTCTTAGGGTAAGCATTGTCAATTAATAAAGATTACCACTTTTTTAAACTATTGTTAATAAAAGAGGGATGGCAAATTTTATTTATCCTGTATATCATTTGTTTTATGAAATTTACTTTAATTGATAGTGGATGGTCTGATTTGTAGTTTATGTACCTACCCGATGATGTTCGTTTTTGGTACCAATCTAACATGATGTGTGCGCCCTTCCTAATAACTCTAATGTCGAGAAAGGGTATGGAATTATTTTGATCTTCTTGTTCCACTGTGAATTTAAGTGTTCGTTGAAACTATTAAAAATGTCTAGGATTTCTGAGGTGGCGTTCAATGGAAGTGCGAGTACCAAATCGTCTAAATACTTTTTTAAAAAACTAAGCTGAAAAGATAATTTTGGTATACATGTGTCAAGTAAAGTATCCATAACGTATTGTGATAATATTGGACTCAATTTTGATCCCATAGCACATCTTGATTTTTGACAATAAAATTTTCTGTTATATGTAAAATTGTTATTATCCAATACAAATGTGAGTAAATCTAGAAATGTATTCATATCCATTCGTTGTGCTTTGTTAACAATATTTGGCCAATTTTGTGTAATTACTTTAACAATAGTTTGCTTTGTAAGATTTGGAAAAGAGTTAACTACATCTAAAGAAATAATTCTATAATTTTCGAGAATTATTTTATTGTTAGCAAAATTTGAAAAACAAAACTGACTTGTATATAGCAAGGATTGTTTTGGTCATACGATGTTTTTAAAATATCGGGTATAAATTTTGCTATGTTATTAGTAGGACTTTTTATACCGGCTATAATTGGTCAAGTGGGAAACCATTGTTATGTAATTTAGGATTTCCATAAATCTTTGGGCATTCGGAATCATAACATTTTAAGTTCTTTGCAGTCTGCTGTGTAATATGATTGGTGTTTTTTCCTGCGTTTATTAACGAATTGGTTTTTGTTTGTGTAACCATAGTGGGATCACGTGATAACATTATGAACATGTCACTATTGGAAAGAATCATATCCATTTTGTTTTGATAGTCTATTTTGTTCATGGCTACAGTCACGCCTCCTTTCTGCCACTTTTTAAAATTAATAAATCAGGATGATCTTTTAGGAATTGTTTACATTGGATATATGTTTTATTCATTTGCTGTTTAGAATTTCTTTTCTTAATTAGGTAGTTGGTGATTACACTAGTTGCCCGGGCCCTGTATAAATTCCTATTTTCTTCATTAGTTAACTCCAAAATGGATTCTAAATCTGCTAGGAGCATTTGTATTCGAACTTCACTATTATTTAATCGTAAACTATATTTCGGGCCAAAACTTAATAGTTGTATTATATGATTCGGTATTTTAATGTTCGAGATATTCCCAAACCATTTTTGTGTAGTTAAATCTTGTTGATGACCAATACCTAACTTAGCAATTTTAATTAAATTACTATCCTTAATCCTACCGAAAACAGTATTATACAACATTAATTGTCTATCTAAAAATTTATTAACTACACGTACGGGTATTATTAACCTTATTTGTCTAATTAATGCTCCCATTTTCTTTTCAATTCTGTATAATTTCTGGTATGTTTGACTAATTTCCATATTTAAGAGACTCTTCGATATAGTCGAGATTATTTTCTTAATTCGATTTATAGATGTTGGTCCTTGTTGTTCAATCATGTTGAATAATTTGCTTGTACTTTGTGAAATATGTTTGGGTGTAAGATCTTATCTTTTACACTCCAATAGAAAAATTCGTCGATTCAATGCCTTTGCTCGTTTAACGTTTGATTTTCTCCAAGTTTTTAGCATCTTAGTTGTATGAACACCATATATTTAAGTAATAGATTGATAAAATCCCATCATTAATTATATTGATCTGCAATATTGTAATGGTCGTTAAATATATTATTATATGTAGAATTGTTAAGAAAAAATATTGGACCAAAATTGAAAACAACAGTTAAACATTTTCTTTATTTGCAATGTCTAGCTTATGAAATATAATTTAATTTCTTCATCGGGACACTAAAAAGGTTAAGTAATAACAACTAAAAACAGACTAAAAAGTAGTTCTTACACAAATGTGAGAAGTAATTTTGTTAAAATATTCCAAAATCTCAGCATAATTTCAATTGCATTAAACCTAACAATTATAAAACGTTTAACAATTATTAAACAATGACAAATTTTAAAAAAAATTTTTTGTTTCTATGTATCAGTATGCACAATGGGTAAATACAAACTAAATGAATAATCAATGTAACAATATAATTATTCCTTGATAAATCTATTTCTATGTAAGCAAGTTTGACCTTAATAAATATAATTTAATTTTGTGCTACTACTCATACACAGGGCCATCAAAACCATGTCTGTAAGGGCAACCAGTTTAATCACCAACTATCTAATTAAGAAAAGAAATTCTAAACATTACATGTGATTTTCCAATGCTCCACCCGAAGGTACTACATTGGCCAGGAAGCGAGTTTTTTTTTTTTACCTGGAAAATTTTGAATTTTGCCGAATCCTTGCTGTTCCAAGCAAGGTAGGGATCTTTAACGTGCGTGACAACACTCACACACGGGACCTCCATTTTACCTCTCATCCGAACGAGGGTGTATTTTTGCGAAAAATGCTCGCCTAACATTTTTCAAGCGGACCGTGTCGGGATTCGAACCCGGGACCTTGGGCGTAGTAGTCACACACATACCACTACACCACGGAGCCGCCAGAAATTCTAAACAGCGAATGAATAAAACATATATCCAATGTAACCAATTCCTAAAAGATCATCATGATTTATTAATTTTAAAAAGTGACAAAAGAGGCGTGACTGTAGCCATGAACAAAATAGACTATCAAAACAAAATGGATATGATTCTTTCCAATAGTGACATTGTACGGCGGTGACTTTCGAATAACTCAAAAAGCGAGATGTGTGGACTGTATTTTTTCTATAGCGTGTTTCAACAAACAACACAATTAATTAATGTTCATGCACATGACAACAAACAAAGTAGCGTTTATTTTTTGTACTTACCTGCATGACGGCAACGATGGAAAAAGTTGTAACCAATTAATAGCTTGCAGCACACGAACTAGGGCGGTGCAATCAAAGTGTATAATATCTAATTAGCGGAGTAACACATGCACACTGGACTCGGCACATGGACAAAAACGATGCAAACACCAACGGGGTGTGTAACAATTCGCAAAACAAGACGGCACTATAATACTCGACTATTGCGGTTTGTACGATAACATTTCAAGCGGCTTTTTTATAAGCGAGGATATGCGGTTTTCTTCAACGATATTTGTTGAGCGGTTTCAAATACTAGAGCGACTTGTTGCTACGGCGGTTCTATAACATTTTTCTAATAATGCGGTCTCTACGATACTCTACTATCTGCGGGTTCTACGATACTTTAAGCTAATGCGGGCACTGCTAAGCTCGTTGAGCGAATTCGTTGAGCAAGTTCTTTGGATATTCCCGATAATCTGGTGCGTCCGCGCGCTACAGAACGTTCATCATTCACAAGGTTAATATACATCAAATAAACGCATTGGGAAAATTTGACTAACAAAATTTAAATCTATCGCGTCGACTTGAGAACAGCAAGCAAGCCCAAGTAATAATAAAATCCTAAACTATAAACTATTTACAAGGACGGAACAGACATGTTCATAATATTATCACGTGATCCCACTATGGTTACACAAACAAAAGCCAATTCGTTAATAAACGCAGGAAAAAACAACAATCATATTACACAGCAGACTGCAAAGAACTTAAAATGTTATGATTGCGAATGCCCAAAGATTTATGGAAATCCTAAATTACATAACGATGGTTTTTCACTTAGACCAATTATAGCAGGTATGAAGAGTCCTACTAATAACATTGCAAAATTTATACCCAATATTTTAAAAGCATCGTATGACCAAAACGATCCATACTATATACAAGACAGTTTTGTTTTTCAAATTTTGCTAACAATAAAATAATTTTCGAAAATTATAGAATTATCTCTTTAGATGTAGTTAATCTTTTTCCAAATCTTACAAATCAAACTATTGTTAAAGTAATTACACAAAATTGGCCGAATATTGTTAACAAAGCACAAGGAATGGATATGAATACATTTCTAGATTTACTCACATTTGTATTGGATAATAACAATTTTACATATAACAGAAAATTTTATCTGCAAAAATCTGGATGTGCTATGGGATCAAAATTGAGTCCAATATTATCACAATACGTTATGGATACTTTACTTGACACATAAATACCAAATTATCCTTTCTGCTTAGTTTTTTAAAAAAAGTATGTAGACGATTTAGTACTCGCACTTCCATTGAACGCCACCTCAGAAATTCTAGACATTTTTTATAGTTTCGACGAACACTTAAAATTCACAGTGGAACAAGAAGATCAAAATAATTCCATATTCTTTCTCAACACTAGAGTTATTAGGAAAGGTACACACATCATGTTAGATTGGTACCAAAAACCAACATCATCGGGTAGGTACATAAACTACAAATCAGACCATCCACTATAAATTAAAGAAAATTTCATATAACAAATGATATACAGGATAAAGAAAATTTACCATCTCTCTTTTATTAACAATAGTTTAAAAAAGTTGTAATCTTTATTAATTGATAATGCTTACCCTAAGACACTGGTAAACAAAATGATAGTTCAAATGAATACAAATTCAACTAATATAGTTTAAATGGACAAACGAAATAATACAATCAATAATTTTAATAACAATAAGAATAATACTTTATTAGTAAAATACCGTACTCTACCCCAAATTGGCACTCTAACTAATAATTTAATAATCATATTCAAATATGAAGATGTAATAATAACTAAAAAATATATCAAAACGGTGGGATGTCTGTTTAGTAAATTGAAATCTGATCTTCCTTCAATTTCTCAATCACATATAGTATACGGGATTAGTTGTATTAATTGCATTCCAACATACATTGAGCATACGTCGCAGATCATGAAAACGCGATTACAATTACATAAAAGTGATGCGAAATTAAAACCGGATAGATGTGCTCTTGCATGACATACACATTATCTAGGCCATAAATTCGATTTTGATGGGGTGGAAATTCTTGCAAAATAATCTGTTCTTACGAAAAGGAAATTTTTAGAAATGTTTTTCGTTAAACGTGAACCGAATCCAATGAATAAAAAATCGGATACAAATGGTTTAAGTGTTATTTATACTTATTTACCGACATCACCTCACAGACATGGTTTTGATGGTCCTGTGGATGAGTAGTAGCACAAGATTAAATTATATTTATTAAAGCCAAACTTGCATACATAGAACTAGTTTTATCAATGGATAACTATATTGTCACATAGATTATTCATTTAGTTTTTAATTACCCATTGTGCATACTGAACAAAAAAAAATTAAAAAAAAAATTGTTTTTTAAAATTTGTCATTGTTTAATAATTGTTAACTTGTAAAACGTGTTATAATTGTTAGGTTTAATGCAACGAAAATTATGCTGAGATTTTGGAATATTTTAACAAAACAACTTCTCACATTTGTGTAAGAACTACTTTTTAGTCTGTTTTTAGTTGTTATCACTTAACCTTTTTAGTGTCCTGATGAAGAAATTAAACTATATTTTGAAAGCTAGACATTGCAAATAAAGAGAATGTTTAACTGATTGTTTTCAATTTTGGTCTAGTATTTTCTCTTAACAATTCTATATATAATAATATATTTAACGACCATTAAAATATTACAGGTCTATATATATATATATATATATATATATATATATATATATATATATATATATGCTGTGAAACCTGCAAATCCGTGAACTACGCTTTTCGCCTCGGCTGCTCACCTAATTTTATAAATCTCCTCATTCATAAAAATTAAACACATTCCTACCACAAACATCAACGTTAACTCTATTTACATCAATATTCAGAATACATTAAATTTTCAAATTAAATTTCAGCATAAACTTTAATATCGGAAAATTTCAAAATTAAATTTATTATCATTTTAATGTGCATCCAGAATTAAAGTCCTTGTTGGATGCCTACTTATTAATATAACAATATAAGCAGACCGGAGTCTGAGTATAAAGGGAGCATCTCCCACCCCATTTACGTTAATTAACCAGGTTCGTCTAATTGAGCTCAAAGACATACCAAAAGTTTCATCATATTCCCGAACATCAAAACAAAATACCCCTTTTTACTTAAACAAGCAAATTTCATCTTAAAATTAAACTTTTATGGTTAGAACAATTTCACTAATGTCCATTTAAAGTAAATCAATTATAAAGTCATTCAATACACACAAAATGTCAAACAAAATAGTATAATTTACCTGAAGGTTACTGTCCTCGTCGTTTCAAGGTATCGTTTCTTTAGTTAATCACACCATTCAACAGGATTATAATTACGGCTTCTGATTCTCTACGCTTTTAAAATTTTCTCCATCACCAGTTGTTTCTGGGCTTTTCCGGAACTCATCTATGTATATCTGACCCTTGTTTCGTGGATCCAGACACGTATTTGAACCATTTAATTATTAACACCCCGAAAATAGCAAATAACTTCATGCTTCTGTCACCAATATACGCCAAAACTGCCTACTTTTGTGTATACATTCGTCGTTGTAAATTTTGCTAATTGGTACAGTGAAACTAAATTTTATTACCTTGTATCTAAGTGCACTGAAGTACATTCATGTTGACACGTAAATAACAAGCTATTTTGAATCACTAAAATATACTAGCAAACTTTAAATTATTTAATCAAACTAAAATGCACGGTTTAACATTTTCAATCAAGTCGCGTATGTACGAGCTTTTAACGCATCGAATCGTCAAAAGTCTCAGAGAGCTTGTTTATCTTCATCTCGGTATATATAGCAAAAAGCCTGTCTATCGGTCTGTTCCCCAAAACGGGTAATTCTAAAGAATTTCTCATGCCATGTTCCCAGTCTGCCGCTCGCACGTCGATTTTTACGAATTTTCACTCGCCCCATTCAAATCTCAGAAAATTTCCACACGGCACGCAAGCATGTCCGAGAAAAACTAATTGATTTTGTACAGAAATTGTTGTTCTACCTCTGATATTTGCATCCTATTTTTAACCAATTGTGACCCCCGTGACGTTGCTTAAATCCCGCCTTTTACAATATGTGTCTTTGCTTAACGCATTTTCTCTTTCCTTCTCTAACGTGTTCTTATTGGTGCAACTTGATATTCTTTATTATCGATTATTTTAGTCCACATGGAGTGTGAAATACCCAGCCTTAGCAATTCTCGTAACTATTATGCGACGTTTTCCCAAGATTCTTTGAACCATTAATTATCTGCAAACTTTTCGCCGTATTTGACATTTAAACTACGCAGGTGTTCAACATAATATTAATTCTCAGAGCTTTATTCCGTGGTATTTTAATCTTGGGTTTTTACAAGTTTCTATAGGTATTATATGTTATTAACGGTTTAATTAACTCCAATTAAAATTGATTTCTATCCTTTTCATTTTAGCGAATACAACTTAAATATTAATTATTATAGGTACACTTTGTTTTACTACCGGTTACTTAAATAGAGTTAATTAAGATAAATTTTGCACGTAATTTCTCTTTGTTTAGAAATAATTACATTACACGCAGAGCTTTTCAATACTGCTTCTTTTGATATAAAGCGTCTTATAAATAATTTAAATTTCTTATTTTACTGAAACAACCGAGTTTATTTATGCTTCATGGTTTTAATAACGCGTATTATTTAATGAAATTCCTTATACACGGTGATTAAAATTATTTGATGTGATTATTTAATTTTCTATCCTGGTCTAAATATGAGTATTTTCCCCCTATTTGAATACAAATAATCCCACTTATTTGACTTCAAATATAAAACATTTAGACAAAAATTATAAAAAAACTGCCTATCTCTCTCTACCCTTATCTATCTAACTTACCTACTTTATCTCCAATCCAAAAAATATTTACACCTATCCTATATCCCTATCCTATTCCTACCTCTCACCTAATTCTATAAACTGAAATTATCCCTAACTTCATCCTACTCATCCATCTAATCCTATATACATCCTATATACCTATCCTATTCCTAACTTTTAACTAATCTTTACTATACTTTACTTCCCCCTATCTAATCCTATATGCCTATCCTATTCCTATTCTATTCCTAACTCTCCACTAATCTTATATGAATATCTATACTTAACCTATCTTATTTTCTTCCTACATTTACTCTTTATTCTCATCCTAAACCTATTCCTAATTATCTCCCATACTTATCCTATAACTAGTTTTATTTTCTATCAACACCTACTTATACTCTTCTATATACACCTATTCTCTATTCTTATCCTATTTAAATCTAACTCTCTTCTTGACCCTCCAAGTCTTCCTTCTTACCATCCTAATACTCTTCATCCCTATCTCTCCCTCTTCTATATCTATACCTATCTTCCCTATTATCTCACATACAATAAACTTATCATCCCTATTATCCTGACTCTTAAATATTACTTCTTCTTCAATCCCTACACTTGTCTGTTTTTCATTTATTATTGTTTCCCTTTCTGCCGACAAACCAAACGATACTACTTTACAATTATCGATTTTTCCCTCTATGGAAAATCCTCTGTACCTTCTAGAATTCTTGTGTAATGGAATCAGCCAGAATAAATTCCTTAAATCTACTTGATTAAAAACAAACTTGCCATCTTTACTTAATTTCGCCTTCACCTGCTCCTGATATGCTGCTTCTACCCCCACTACTTCTGCATGTTTTTGTACTAAAGCTTGAACCTTTACTATCCTATCCTCTGGACATCTTATTGTGTTGATCTGTTTAACCTCATCATCCTCTACCTCTACTACATTAATACTAAACCCAGTGTCATCCTCTGTGACTTCATAACTGCCTTTCCATGGCACTACCCTATCCTTAATCCTTACTACCTTCCTTTCCATATCTATCAAAACCCCTAACTTCATCATACAGTCAACACCTAAAATGCTCTGAAACTTCAGTCCAGGTACAATTACAAACTCCTGTTCACAGCTAAAACCTCCTATATCTATCCTAAGCACCACAACACTATTTACTACAGCAAACTTCTTTTTATTTGGAGCTACTAAATGGCTACGCTTTATAGGCATAATTCTATCACAAACCTTATCCCTAATTTTGCTGACGAATTCTTCCGATATTAAACTCGCCTCTGCCCCTGTATCAAGTAATACTTCTACATTATTCTCAAAAATTTCTAAATTAATAATTGGCAAATATAATTTTTCTACAGTTTCTGGCTCTACTTCCTCCTCAATTTTGAAAAATTCACGTGGATGTTCGTATACATTTACACAGAAATCTAGTGGTCTGTCACGTTCTAAAAATCCTGTCCCATCCTGTTTTCCGTGCTTGGTCCTGGTTGTCCTTCTACAACCTGTGCGTACGTCCTCCTCGTGTTAATATCCGTGTCCCTGTCTCTATTCGGCGTGCTGGTCACAGTCCTGTTTACTTCCGGTAAACTGTTCTGTCGCGTGTAACTAGGTCTTGGCGTCGGTCCCCTAGTCGCACTATTGCTCCTGTATTCCTGTCCTCGTCGTTCCCAATTCGGTCGAAAATTTCTGTTGTAGTCAGGCCGTTTCGGATAATTCGGTGTCCTGTTGTCAAACCTAACTGTGTTAACGTTTCGTTCTCGTATCTCTCTTGTCCGTCCTACACATACATCGTCATATCTCTGCAAATACTCTAAAATGTCTCCCGTTCTGTGATGTTTTGTAAGGCCACGTGTTGTCTAATTTCCAGTTCAAAATGTCGTGATAGGTACTTAATAATCTGTCTGTCCGTCAATGGTGGATTCAGTTGTTTGGCCACACTGTACTTGCGGATGGCATATTGCTCCTAGAACCTGCAAACTCTCCTTAAATTTTCCTGTAATCAAGTCGTCCCTAATCTGATCCTGTTTGTGATCACTCCAGTAATGTTGTAAAATTTGTCTTCAAAGTCGTGATACGTGTCTATGTCCTGTCCTACTAAATTGTACCATGCTTCCGCGTTGTCCTTTAATAAAGCCTTTATCGTATTTAGTTTGGTCTGTTCGTCAAATAAATTTCCCACTAGATTTCTTACACTATTTATAAAAATTTGTGGATTTACCCTGTTATCGCCATAAAACTTCATGTGTTGGTCCAATGATACTCCACCTGTATAAAATCTGGGACCAACCCCCGTTAAATTTGACATGTTGTATTTAATACTACTAACTTCACGTTCTACCCTGCCTAACTGATCCCTACATGAGTCCGTTACTTCAGTCATTTTACGTTTATTTCTTCTTCACAGAAAATGCGTACTTCGGACCTTAAATGTCCCATTTCTTGTCGAAGACCTGTAATATCACGTTCATTTTTTTCAACCCTATTTTCAACTTCCCCCATCTTTACGGTAAGACTATTTTTAAATTCTGAAACTTCTTGATTCGTCTTATCTATTTTCTGACTAATTTGTTCAAACTTACGATTCGATTCCTCACTCATTTCTCTAATCTCTTCTAACTTCCTGCTCGATTCTTCCCTAGCTCTATTAGATTCATCGCTTAGCTGTTCTAATTTTCTATTGGACCCTCCATCGCTCTATTCGATTCTTCCCTAGCTCTATTAGATTCTTCACTCATCCTCTCTAACATTCTCAATATCATCTCGTTTCCTTGATCCCCTGATTCCGTCCTCGACTGATCTCTACTGCCTCCAGCATCTTCCATTTTCGTATTTTTTTCACCCAATGCACTATCGTTACTTCCAATTTCCACTCCTTGACTCCTTAACCACTCTTTTCTCTGCATACGTTCTAATCACTCACACACACTCTAAAATACTCTTAAATTTATACACACACAGAAACTCTCTCTCAGATCGCCAGTTTCCTGGAATAAAATAACAAAAATTTTATTTGGAATTCGAGCCTCACTTTTGGGTCGCCAAATTTATGCTGTGAAACCTCCAAATCCGTGAACTACGCTTTTCGCCTCGGCTGCTCACCTAATTTTATAAATCTCCTCATTCATAAAAATTAAACACATTCCTACCACAAACATCAACGTTAACTCTATTTACATCAATATTCAGAATACATTAAATTTTCAAATTAAATTTCAGCATAAACTTTAATATCGGAAAATTTCAAAATTAAATTTATTATCATTTTAATGTGCATCCAGAATTAAAGTCCTTGTTGGATGCCTACTAATTAATATAACAATATAAGCAGACCGAGTCTGAGTATAAAGGAGCATCTACCACCCTTTACGTTAATTAACCAGGTTCGTCTAATTGAGCTCAAAGACATACCCAAAGTTTCATCATATTCCCGAACATCAAAACAAAATACCCTTTTACTTAAACAAGCAAATTTCATCTTAAAATTAAACTTTTATGGTTAGAACAATTTCACTAATGTCCATTTAAAGTAAATCAATTATAAAGTCATTCAATACACACAAAATGTCAAACAAAATAGTATAATTTACCTGAAGGTTACTGTCCTCGTCGTTTCAAGGTATCGTTTCTTTAGTTAATCACACCATTCAACAGGATTATAATTACAGCTTCTGATTCTCTACGCTTTTAAAATTTTCTCCATCACCAGTTGTTTCTGGGCTTTTCCGGAACTCATCTATGTATATCTGACCCTTGTTTCGTGGATCCAGACACGTATTTGAACCATTTAATTATTAACACCCCCGAAAAATAGCAAATAACTTCATGCTTCTGTCACCAATATACGCCAAAACTGCCTACTTTTGTGTATACATTCGTCGTTGTAAATTTTGCTAATTGGTACAGTGAAACTAAATTTTATTACCTTGTATCTAAGTGCACTGAAGTACATTCATGTTGACACGTAAATAACAAGCTATTTTGAATCACTAAAATATACTAGCAAACTTTAAATTATTTAATCAAACTAAAATGCACGGTTTAACATTTTCAATCAAGTCGCGTATGTACGAGCTTTTAACGCATCGAATCGTCAAAAGTCTCAGAGAGCTTGTTTATCTTCATCTCGGTATATATAGCAAAAAGCCTGTCTATCGGTCTGTTCCCCAAAACGGGTAATTCTAAAGAATTTCTCATGCCATGTTCCCAGTCTGCCGCTCGCACGTCGATTTTTACGAATTTTCACTCGCCCCATTCAAATCTCAGAAAATTTCCACACGGCACGCAAGCATGTCCGAGAAAAACTAATTGATTTTGTACAGAAATTGTTGTTCTACCTCTGATATTTGCATCCTATTTTTAACCAATTGTGACCCCCGTGACGTTGCTTAAATCCCGCCTTTTACAATATGTGTCTTTGCTTAACGCATTTTCTCTTTCCTTCTCTAACGTGTTCTTATTGGTGCAACTTGATATTCTTTATTATCGATTATTTTAGTCCACATGGAGTGTGAAATACCCAGCCTTAGCAATTCTCGTAACTATTATGCGACGTTTTCCCAAGATTCTTTGAACCATTAATTATCTGCAAACTTTTCGCCGTATTTGACATTTAAACTACGCAGGTGTTCAACATAATATTAATTCTCAGAGCTTTATTCCGTGGTATTTTAATCTTGGGTTTTTACAAGTTTCTATAGGTATTATATGTTATTAACGGTTTAATTAACTCCAATTAAAATTGATTTCTATCCTTTTCATTTTAGCGAATACAACTTAAATATTAATTATTATAGGTACACTTTGTTTTACTACCGGTTACTTAAATAGAGTTAATTAAGATAAATTTTGCACGTAATTTCTCTTTGTTTAGAAATAATTACATTACACGCAGAGCTTTTCAATACTGCTTCTTTTGATATAAAGCGTCTTATAAATAATTTAAATTTCTTATTTTTACTGAAACAACCGAGTTTATTTATGCTTCATGGTTTTAATAACGCGTATTATTTAATGAAATTCCTTATACACGGTGATTAAAACTATTTGATGTGATTATTTAATTTTCTATCCTGGTCTAAATATGAGTAATATATATATATATATATATATATATATATATATATATTGCCGTGGTACTCGGGTAAATCCTCACCAACAAAAATATATTCGAAAATTTTATTTTATTTTCAAATTCGAAAATAGAAAAATTTCCAAAAATTTAAATAAGTCAAAAAAAATATTTCTTACCCGTTTTCCTCTCTTCCTCGGTTGAATGGCCTTTTTCAACTGCTTCCGGCTAGCTCATTTGGACCTCCTTTTGGATAGCTATATTCATTCATAAATCCTATCATTCACGCACACTCCCAATAAAACCACAAAATACAACAAACATACAATCTTTTATTTATTCCTATTGACAAATGCAATTCATTATTATTTTATTTTTCACGTTACACTTCAGTAAATTTTACTTTGTAATGTCCTGTATTTAATTTTTAAAATCATCAAACACATACAATGTACTCGGAGTAAATGGACCTTGAATAATACCTTCTCTAAAATTCCTTCTTTATAATTTATTTATTTCTTTTAATAATCTAAGTAAACTGTGGGGTGTGGTGAGCTCATAATAACCCTACTATTGTATGCCCTTCTACTTTGCATACTCTAAAACAAAAAAGAAACTAAGCCATGTACTCTTCACAAAATTTCACGTTCTGAGGGAACGTTTAAAAGCTTTCTAGACACCTTCAATTTCTAGTTGAATACCGTAATAAAGTTATTTACACATATTCTGTTCAATACGTAAATAATTCACACTACCTTGAAAAACACTCTCATATGCCACCCCAAGATTTACAGTTTATAGGAATTACAATTTTAAATCGTTACCTGGAAATTTCTAGAAGATCTCCGCTCTGTAGATGAAACCATGTAATTTCCTATCTGGTCTGCAGATCGAACTCCCTCTAAGTCGATCCGCCAACGCCGCCTTCTCGGTGTAACCAACTTCCAAATTTCATTTCAATTATACTTCTTTTACAGTAATCTACGTTATTTAATATCCCGACACGAGCTGATAAAAATTATAGGTGATACCTCAATTAAAATAAGTACTCTCGGCACACTAACCGCGTTTTAATTAATTTAGAGGCTACCACTAAGCAATACAATTTAAATGATTTTATAATACTTACAACTCGTGTTAACTTTCATACGTGCTTTCGGGACGATCGAAATAATAAGGGCTTTAATAATAATCTTCTAAACTATTTATATCTTTCACTTGCAACGTCCTGGCCACGGTTATTCAAAATCCCCTGCACACAACACACATTCCCACAATTTTACACTCAATCCCGATTTTCAAATCCGCGAATTTCAGTACCTCGTTATAAATTTTTAAGAAAATCACGCTACACTATCCTCGTGTCTATATCAAGTCGAACTAACATCTCGACCAATCGTAGACTTAATGACGTTTCTCAAATCCCTCCTATACTATTGTGGTCTCATGCTTATACGTTTTCTACGTCTCATTCTAAACTTGCTTGAGTGGTTGAAAATCGATATCCTTGTTTGTGCGCTGTCTACCTCACGTGGACTCTCTACGTGAGTTAAGTAACCCCTTTATTAGCATTTCCCGTAAATATAAGCGACGGTTTATCCGACATTCTCTGTAACCATTTGCTATCTACAAAATTTAAGCAGAACTTGACCTTTAGAAAATACGCAGGTGTTCAATCGTAACATTTTAAATAACACTTCTACGAGTTGGATATTCCACGTATTTCAAACCCTACTGATATATTTGTACGATAGCAACGCGTCTCATCTTGGTATGATTGGGCTTTTAAACGCTTTTATGCATATTATACATCAATAATTGTTCAATTACATTCAAATTAATTAATAAATTAGTGGCATTGGCGTCTACCATTTAATTTCTTTGCAAACCTACTTAAATTTCATTAATTATTTATAAACTTTCGTTAATACCTGATACTTAAAAATGAATTAACTAATATAACTTTCACACGTAACTTCTGGTTGTTCCTTTATACAGGGTGTTTTGAAATTGCTTCGTTTATATTTATTCTTGATCTTATAAAACCACTATAATATATATATATATATATATATATATATATTGCTGTGATAAGGGGTTGATTAGGGGTGTATTGAGTAATAAGGGTCGTGTAGTAACTGTAAATAGCAATGGGAATCAGAAAACTGCATTTATTTAACACCTTGTATGTAGACCGTAATTAACTTTAATCAATACCAGTAAGCATATCTTTCAATAATAGAATACGTATTCGGCAGAGAAATAATCGTACATGTAATTAAACTACGTTGAGAGGTGTTTAACAAGTTTTAAAATAAAGACGCAGAAGATAAGACAAAACCTAATAAATCCTTATGCAATTACGCTTGTGATAAAGAACGAACAATAAACGCTTTGATAAGAAAACGCACTTTCAAAGATCAGTTTAAATAAATACGAAAACAGCATTAGAGTTACATCATTTATTTTGTACAATTATCCAAAAGCATTATCTACACAAAACAACATACGTAAGTTAAAAGTCCGGCCACGATAACAATAGCAAATAATAAGCACGATATGAGAATCCAAAAGAGTTTCATCAGAAATTAGCTTGAAATATTATAAACAAACGTGTTTGGTCGCGACAATCTGCAAGACTGCTTGGAAAACCAATCCAAATGTAGTGGAAAAAGCTATATAACACTCATAGGTGATAAGGCACCTCAGTCTCAACTTGAAGCACGTCGAATTCGCAACACCTTTAATCAGAAATTCACGCGTCAGTTAAATAAAATTTATATTTTAGTGAAAATAGTGCTGCGTTAAGAATACATGAAGAGTTTTTGCCGTTTTTTTTAGAAAACGCGAGTAGAAATTGGGTAATTAATTTAAATTAAATATTTATACTGATAGGGCTTCTGGACTATTTCTGGTTCAATTCTAATCCGCGTCGAAAATAATTCTAATTCTAATCCATGGTCCTAAGGCGATAATTCTAATTATGGGACAATTATAATACGCCGCTAATTTACGATCCAAAGTCGGGAATTTCAAGTAGTATTTAAGGGAAAAGGTTCGAAGCATATACGGAAAAATATAGAATAAAGCACGAGGTGATTTTGGAAACAAGGGGTAACCGTACTGAAATATTGGTTCGACGTATGTTAAGGAGTATAAAGCAGAGCATTGGTTGCGATTGAAGATAATGAGGGGGTGTTAATCCATAACACGAAACAACATCGCAAGATCGCAAGTCAGACCTACTTAATTTTAAGGAATTTTTCAATTTAAATTTTAATACTAAATTTATTAAATTTATCTGAAACTTGTAAAGAGTCAACAGGAACATTGCTTACGTTAAAACTTACGTAATAAATCATAAAAAAGTCTCAACGTTCCAGATTTTTTTGTAAAGGTGTAGTTTTTGGTGACTTTATTTTAAATTAAAGGAATATAAATTTTGGGATAAATAATCCATATAATATTAATTGATTGTGAAGTGTAAATATTATTTCCTTTTATTATATGAATGTTAATTGACTTCGTTTTATCAATTCAAACAGGTAATCATAAAGGGGTAAATAAAAATTGATCATCGTATCGTTATGCACTTTGTGTAAATTAAACTGGGGCTAGCCGTGGCATAATAATAAAACTAAAGGGGGGTACTACAGTAAAATTTACGAAGCAGCAACTTAAGGAGGAAAATACATAGCAAAAATTTTTGGCGACCCGAACGTAGGGGCGGGAATATTTGACCACGATAAAATACAGCGACCTAAACGAAGAGGCTCGAATTAAATCAAATTAATTTGACAATACGACTGAGGGATTTAAAATAAAATTATTAAATTAAATTAGGGCTATAATTAAAGAGCTTTTAATTTGAGAAAAAACGCCGAAATCAGAAATTCAGAGAAATTTGTATATTAATTAAATTTAGGCAAATTTATTTTAATATTTAAGAGTTAGTGTAAATATAATTTTTCAAAAATGGAAAGAGGATCCCAAGAAAGTATAACATTTGAAAGGAGTTCTAGCGAGGAACGGCGGACCTCACAAGAAACAAAAATGATGGAGATTTTGATGGCACTGAATAGTAAGATGAACAAAAATGAAGAGGCCATGAAAAACATGACGACAAAAATGGACGAAAACAGCGAAAAATTAGTTAAGGAAATCAGAATTCTAAGCGATGGATTAAGGGAAATCAACCAAACAATTGCGTAAATGAGGGCACAATTGCAAGATAAAACTTAGTTGAGAGCAAGATAGGAACATTTCAACAGTTCGTACAAAAAATTTTACGACACTTTAGGAGACATAATCAACAAGATAAGGTTAGGAATGACCTGAAGGTGGACAAATACAATTCAGATAAAGAAATGACGCGGGAATTATATGCTATTGGAAAGTTTAGTGTAGCAAAACAATTAGATCCTCTTTTACTCAATAAACAAATTATAAAATATTTAGCAGGGCATTTTAACGCGGAAGTAAAACGATATATCACAATACAGAAGATAGTAGATTGAAATATATTTATAGAATATCTACAAAGATATGATGAGTTGGAAACAAATTATAGAACGAAAAATAATACTAGAGATTGATGCACAGATTTTATAAGGACGCAAAGAAACCCTGAGACTCGGAGAACTAATTTTCAACGAAATAATTATGATCATGAGAGAAATTTTAATAGAGGGAATTATAATAATTTTAATAATGATTTCAGTCGAAGTAGAAATACGGGTCAGATACCAAAGCAACAAATAGAACGGACTAATCACGAGGGAAATAAAAATCGAGAAATAAATAGGCAGGAACATGAGGATCGACGCACGCAAACGAGAAATATTGATCGAACGCAAACAAGGAATACTAATCGCATATATGCAGAGATAACGAGTAAGTAAACTTCTACGGATAAACGGACACGAACATTAGCGCAAATTTATTAAACACGAGACGGAAAATGAATTAAGAAACTTATTACCGGTAGTTAATTTAAAGGTGGGAAATAAAATAGTTAGTGTATTTATTGATACTAAGGCAGAAGCATCACTTGTTGCAGAAGAATTTTTTAAACGAGGGAAATTGATGGATAAGGCGATACCTATAACGAGGTGTAATTTGGTGGCACCAAATAATAATAAATTTGCGAAAATAAATGAAATGGTAATTCTGAGATGTGAAATGGGGGATGTAAAATGGGAGAATGATTTTATGGTTGAACCTGGACTAAAGATCGATATTATATTTGGGATGGATATTATAGACAAGTTGGGGTTAAAGATAAATGCAGAATGCAGAGAAATAGAGTGCAATGGAGGGTATATTAAATGGTACGAAGAGGGGAATATAAAAGTAGAAGGTGACTGTGTAAATATTAATCAGTTAGAGGATGAAATAGATAACGAAGAGAATACAAATAAAGAAATTAAATGTCCAGAAGATTTAAGAAGCAGGGTGAATTTATTATTAGAAAAGCATTCAGAATTAATAGGGTCGAAATCAAGAATTGCTACAGGTTATGAGCACAAGTTAGAAGTAGTAAACACCGAACCGTTTAACACTAAACTATATCCTATTCCAGCAGCATAGAGGGATAGAGTAAAGGGGAAATAGAAGAAATGTTACGTGAAGGTATCATCGAAAGCTCCAGTACACACTTTGTGAATCCATTAGTCGTTGTGAAGAAAAGTGATGTTAGCATCAGATTATGTTTAGATGCGAGAAAGATTAATAAGCGAACGAAACCGCAATACAATTGTCTACGAAGAATGGATAGCATATTAGCGAGAATAGGTATTAAAAAAATCTTTACCAAATTAGACTTGAAGAATTCATTTTGGTTAATTCCATTAGTGAGAATCAAGGAAATATACAGATTAGTGATAGTGTGGAACAACACTTTGTACATTTGGAAAGAATTTTATTAGAGTTAAATATAGCAGGTTTAAGGTTAAATTTATAGAAGTGCGAATTTTTTCAGGATAGAGTTAAATTTTTAGGATGTAGAATAGATAGTAAGGGTATATTTATAGAGCAGGGAACAAGCTCATATGAGCAAAAGGACATACAGTCGGGAACAATAAAAAGGGAGGTTCCACGTAAATTTAATCTACCCATATAAAGGGACACAAATAAATGACTAAAATGTAAAATCAATTAGGCATAGGCATAAATAGTGTAGTAAAATAGAACATGAGTATAAAAATTAGAACAAGTATAAATAGGGTAGTAAAATAGGACATAGGTATAAGATTAGATAAATGTAAATAGGGGATTAACAAAGGGGGAATAAGATTTGTAAAATAAAATAAAAATAGAAAAATTTGTAGACCAATGTGAGTTAAACATTACGTTGGGGGCCAAAATGACATTGTTCTAAAATTTTATATTTTAATTTAAGGGAATAATACTGTGATATGGGGTTGTTTAGGGGTGTATTGAGTAGTAAGGGTCGTGTAGTAACTGTAAATAGCAATGGGAATCAGAAAACTGCATTTATTTAGCAGAAAAATAAGTAATTCGTACATTATGTAAATAGCAAGCATTTAACAACTTGTATGTAGACCGTAATTAACTTTAATCAATACCAGTAAGCATATCTTTTAATAATAGAACACGTATTTGGCAGAGAAATAATCGTGCATGTAATTAAACTACGTTGAGAAGTGTTTAACAAGTTTTAAAATAAAGACGCAGAAGATAATACAAAACCTAATAAATTCTCATGCAATTACGCTTGTGATACAGAACGAACAATAAACGCTTTGATAAAAAAACGCACTTTCAAAGATCAGTTTAAATAAATACGAAAACAGCATTAGAGTTACACCTTTTTTTTTTTGTACGATTATCCAAAAGCATTATCTACACAAAACAACAGACGTAAGTTAAAAATCCGGCCACGATAACAATAGCAAATAATAAGCATGATATGAGAATCCGAAAGAGTTGCATCAGAAATTATCTTGAAATATTAAAGACAAACGTGGTTAGTCGCGACAATCCGCAAGACTGCTTGGAAAACCAATCCAAATGTAGTGGAAAAAGCTATATAACACCCATAGGTAATAAGGCACCTCAGTCTCAACCTGAAGCACGTCGAATTCGCAACACTTTTAATCAGAAATTTACGCGTCAGTTAAATAAAATTTATATTATAGTGAAAATAGTGCTGCGTTAAGAATACATGAAGAGTTTTTGCCGTTTTTTTTTAGAGAACGTGAGTAGAAATTGGGTAATTAATTTAAATTAAATATTTATACTGATAGGGCTTTTGGACTATTTCTGGTTCAATTCTAATCCGCGTCGAAAATAATTCTAATTCTAATCCATGGTCCTAAGGCGATAATTCTAATTATGGGACAATTATAATACGCTGCTAATTTATGATCCGAAGTCTGAAATTTCAAGTAGTATTTAAGGGAAGAGATTCGAAGCATATACGGAGAAATATAGAATAAAGCACGAGGTGATTTTGGAAACAAGGGGTAACCGTACTGAAATATTGGTTCAACGTATGTTAAGGAGTATAAAGCAGAGCATTGGTTTCGATTGAAGATAATGAGGGGGTGTTGATCCATAACACGAAACAACATATCAGGAGATCGCAGGTCAGACCTACTTAATTTTAAGGAATCTTTTCAATTTAAATTTTAATACTGAATTTATTAAATTTACCTAAAACTTGTAAAGAGTCAACAGGAACATTGCTTACGTTGAAGCTTACGTAATAAATCATAAAAAGGTTTCGAACGTTCCAGATTTTTTTGTAAAGGTGTAGTTTTTGGTGACTTTATTTTAAATTAAAAGAATATAAATTTTGGGATAAATAATCCATATAATATTAATTGATTGAAGGGTGTATTTAGAGAATTTCAAAAATTGTGAAGTGTAAATATTATTTTCTTTCATTATATGAATGTTAATTGACTTCGTTTTATCAATTCAAATAAGTAATTATAAAGGGGTAAATAAAAATTGATCATCGTAACGTTGTGCACCCTGTGTAAATTAAACTGGGCCTAACCGTCGCATAATAATAAAAGTAAAGGGGCTACTACAGTAAAATTTACGAAGCAGCAACTTAAGGGTGAAAATACATAGCAATATATATATATATATATATATATATATATATATATATATGTATGTATGTGTGTGTGTGTGTGTGTGTGTGTGTGTGTGTGTGTGTGTGTGTGTGTGTGTGTGCATGTTTGTATCACGGGTAGTGTAGTTAATTGCTCCGACGGTGTAAACTAACAGAATCGCTAATGTTCTGTTCAGAAGGGACCAAAAAAGCGAATCGATCGTCATTATAAACGAAACAGTAGGTGTAGTATTGATGGGCGAAAATTTCACATCCAGAATCATTGATTTTATATGGGACAAAATGTGGTCGTAATTGGACAGCATGAAGAACGAGTTGAATTGTACAATTACTACGTTGCGGAAAGAAAACAAAAAATTATTAGATGTCCTCCAACATTTACAACAATATTCGAGACGTAATAGTATTAAAATTTTCGACCTTAAAGAAAGTGGCGGGAAAAATGTGAGGAACAAAGTAATCAAAGTTGGCCCACGTGTTGATACAAAAAACACGTCTCGTTATAATAAAATTTACGAACTTTAAATACAAAGATGTAGTCTTTAAAAATAAAAAGTTTCTAACGACATAGGGGATATCATAAGAGAGAAACTGTCAAAGTATCGTTTACAGCTTTACCATGCAGCGTCTAACAAATTTGGTGTGACTAACGTATAGATATGTGATGGCGTAATCAAAATAAAACACAATAATAGAGTTTTTTAAATATATATGCACCATAATACTAGCGTGCGTAAATCGATCATTATCGCACTAGTGTTTTAAAGGTTGCTAAGCAGCATTAATTAAATGAACTGTAAAATTAATTGAAAACCACAATAGTTTCCACGGCAACTACTATCAATCAAAACGACTGATAGTCTAAATCTGTGGTATTGCACTTCAATACGGATAAATTCAGTAATATGTAAATCTATATATCAAGCTAAAATGCGGGTATATTAAAAAATAGCGTATGATACTCGTTTATAAGTGCCTTTAAAGCACTTGCAATGTTTAAGGGCGCTCCGCTTCGCGTCGTGCCCTCAAACGTTGCGCGTGCTTTAAAGGCTCGCTTATAAACTTGTATCATACTATAGTATTTTCCGTCACCAATAAATTCAACTTCAACACATGCCCTCTTGATTATGGAAATTGAATTTAGTTGTACCAGCACCTACAGAGACACATATGCCTTAAAATACGTTTAATTTCTAATCGTGTAAGGGTACAAGTTTATTATATGTATTTTTATAGATTTTGAACTTAATGCGGTTATCATTTTCTTATTATCTTTAATAGTTTTGTTTAACTGTGCAGGGTAACATAACAAAAATATTTGAAGGTTTAAATTTGGACGTTTTGCTACTCTTTAATTAAATTCAGCAAATACATTTGTCTCAAATACTTAGTGTATGTTGTGTAACAAATGAGATTAGTTCATATTAACTTAAGATCGGTTTACCGAAGTTTAATTATCTTAAAAGAGTAGTAATCGCGAGCGAGTGCAGCATTTTTGGATTAAGCGAAACTTGGTTATCAAACGATATTCCGTCTAATATAATAAAAATAGAAGGACATAATCCTGTAAGAAATGATAAACTTAGAATATTCGCCTATAAATTTAATATCCGACCTGAAACAAAAGTCGCTGAATGTCATATATCAGAACATTGCTTAGTATCATGTGTATTATGTTTTTTGAGTTACAAAACATTTGCAGTTAGTCGTCTCCGTAAGGATTTTTCAGTATTCAATAAAATACTATCTTAATGATTTGTATACGGTTCCTTGATACCTCATTTATGATATGAATAATATTAATGATAAATTGAGATTTTTAAATGGTAACATTTGCAACATTTTTGACGTGCATGCTCCTCTCAAAAACTTCAAGCTCTCTAGCGCTAGAACCTGTAAACCATGGGTTACTGATAATATTGTTACGAGCTACTATTAGGCAACCCGTCAAACACACACAAGCGCCGTAAGCAATGTATATACTACAGAAGTCTAGAATTTTCTAGGATATACTGGAGTATGAATCATTCTTATAATTCTGGGTATATATAAGACCGCTGATAAATGTAAGAGTTAGTCTATATCAGAATGTCGAATATAAATTATGTCGTGTAAAGTTAAATAGCTAAGCTTTTGGAAGTCCAAGAGTAAACATAAATTTATATTATGTAAACGTGTCTATTGTACAGACAGCTTGTAGAATACATAAATAGACAAAAGTGTAATAAATAAACAGTAGTGTTTAGTGTTGTTAATAGACCTATGGTCAAGAATTTAGTTTAAGAAGAAATTAGTGCTTGTAAATAGCATTAGTGTGATAGTGCTTCATTGTTAATTGGACTGATAACATTTATAAATAAGGCATATACTGTTAATTGGACTTATGAATATTAAGTAATAAAGACTTTTATTGCTACTTGTTTTAAATTAGTGAAACGCGTTAATAGTAGCCCGCTACAATATAAAATACATGAAAAGACGAAAAGGCAGATATTTATGAAAATTCAAGCAAACGAAAGCTGCTGTACATTAGGATAGTTACAAACTTATAAGAAACCTGGTCACCTGTGCAATAGCCAAAGAAAAAAGAGCTTATATACAATTCCAAATTTCTCAAAATAAAGGCTATACTACTATTTGGAAAGTATTTCGTAAAGTAGACATTAATAATAGATCAAGTTTAAAACACAATTACCACTAAATCTCCACGATGGTAATGAAGTAAACAGGCTCTTTCAAAATTCCAGTAATAATGTACCCATAAATACTGAATTGAGCAAATACTATGCATCCAATAGCATACGTGAATTTGACAACTTACTTAAATTTAAAGAAATCAAAGGGGATGACATTCAATAAATACAACGTCCAGTGGTCCTGATAACATTAGTATAAAAGTACCGAATTTATGTTGTCCACATCTTTTACTTTACCTAAGACACATTATCTACTTTTGTATTATAAACAGTGAATTCCCGGCAGCATGGAAAGCCGCACATGTTTTACCGTTACCAAAAATTGATTCACCTACTAATCTAAATTACTTTAGGCCAATTAGTATTTTATGCACTTTATCAAAAATCATTGAAAATATTCTTTATAATCAAATCAATAATCATCTCTCCATTCATAATATTCTATCAAAAACTCAATCGGATTTCAGAAAACAGCACACTTGCAATACAGTGTTATTAGATGTAATTAATGATTGCATTAAAGCTACAAAGGACAATCAACAAACCATAATTGTAATAATAGTTTTTTCCAAGGCATTTGATAAATTATTCACATGCTACTATTAACCATCCTATATTTTATTGGATTTGATAAATTCGCAGTTGATCTAATCGAAAGGTATCTTAGCGATAGAATTCAAATGGTGAAATACCAAGACGTAATTTCAGAGTCTCTAACTGTCACAATGGGCGTCCCCCAAGGATCAATTCTTGGACCTCCTGTCTCCCTTTTTATGTAAGGGGTGGATAAGTGCGTTTTTCCAGTCATCAGGTATTCTCTCAGATTGCCAAATATTCTTTATTAGCTCTGTGATTTCCCTTAGAGTGTTGGGTCCTATGGACTTTAGATGTTCCGCCACAATTCCATCTTCACCGAATGCTTTGTTGTTTTTTAATCTTTTAATTTGCCTACTGATCTCATCTTCATTTGGTTCTAATGAGTCTGGATTTGTGAAATGGGTATGATTTGGTATAAATCTATTACATGGTTGTGGGCAGTTAAGAAGTTTCTCAAAATATCTAGCAAGTTCGTCACAGTTTTCTTTGTTGCTTAAGCTAGATTGCCATTTTCTTTCCTGAAACATAAGGTTTGGGGTAGGCAACCGGTTAGGTGTCTTTTTAATGCTCTGTAGAAATTTTTTGTCTTGTTTTTTTGAAAATCTTCTTCCAAGGAAAGAAGTTGATCCTTTTTATATACTCGTTTAGTCTGTCTTATTAATTTGGATGTCTCTCTTCTTGTATTTAAGAATGTGTTATATGTTTTCTCTGTTTTATTGCTGTTCCAGTATATATATATATATATATATATATATATATTTATCTATATCTATATGTGTGTGTGTGTGCGCGCGCGTGTACGTGCACGCGTGCATGTGTATGCTTGTGCGTGTGCGTATGCATATGCGTGTACCTAGGCGTGTGACTGGGCGTGTGCGTGTGCGTGTGTGTGTACGTATTGACGTGATGTCTACCCAAACAAAAAAAAAGCAAAAAAAAATTGAATGTTCTGATGATTCATTGTTTCACCCTGTATATAAATAATTATTTTAAGATATAAATACAAAAAGACAAAAATATCTGCCAAAAAAATTATCAAGTTTATTGCATTTAGCAAATTAAAACTTTAATTAGCTAAATTGACACCAGTGTATGTAATTATTTTTAGAAAAGTACAAATCCATTCATTTCCATTTATTACAAAAGTACATCTTCCGTGCATGGAATGCGTTTTGTTTACCGTGCAAAATAATCTTTTAATACAACTGTTGGGTCTTTTTCCATTTGCAAAACCATAAATAAAGCAATTAAAGCTTTAATTATTCATATAAATTGTCTTCCGTGTGTATCGAAATATCATTTAACTTTATTTTAGAAGTTTTCAAATAAACCATTTTGTAGAATTTTCTGGTAGATTATTAATAAAGGTAAATAAATCACTTTTATTAAGAAACATTTCAAAATCCAATTATTTTCATTAATAAATAAACATTTATTCAAGGAACTCGCTTTATCGATAAGAAAAGCAACAAATTATCGTAAAACTGATAAGAATCAATTTATAGCCTTTCGGATTTCAATATAAATGAAGGAGACAGTGGATCAATTTCGTACTTTAGACAAACGTAAACGGCACGTTTGACTATAAACATAAATCTTTTGGCCGCATGGTTTAACACTAATTAGTCCATTAAAACAGTGAAATTCTTACCATAATGGCACTGGCGGTCTACAGACAAAAACAGTTCGTCTACTTTAACAAACAGTTGGGCCTACATAAAGAAAGAACTAATTTGGCTTCCAGCTAAGAGCAATACACGCAAGATACCTCCTACTTGTCGAACAAAAAAGCTGGAAAACACAAGAGCAAGAAATTATACGTTCTCGGAATGTTTAACAAATTAAGATACCTACAACAAGGTATTGACTATTTAATTTATCGAATAAATTTTCGTTTTAAAAACAGAGTGGATTTGAGTTAAAATTATGATAAGCAGGCTTATACTGAACAGGTACACTATATAGGGTATTGTTAAAGAATTTAAGAATAGAAAAGGAATTTATGTAAATAAAGCAACCAAATACCGGATACGGTTTTACTGCCGGAAATGAACGTAACAAACTCGTATAGAAAACAACATTTATCTCGTGTATTCTGGAGGATTTACAGTACAAAAATCTACGCAATTAATTAGTACACTCGACTACCTCAAATTAATCTTTATCCTAGTACAAGAAGAATAGAAAAAATATGTTATGGATTGATCTCAGTCACTTGCTTACTACAATTGTTAAATCTTTACAGAAAAGATTATTCATTCTATGAACAATTTACATAACTAAATACTTATTTAGTGCAATTTTTAAACGTTTGCCATCAAAATTAGCCATACAGAAGCAAATATACTTACATAGTGGCCACAAGTAATGAGGGAAAAAAATAATCCGCTTATCAATATACCACTGCTCGACTGGAAATTATGTCAATGCGGATCAGGTTTATAATCCATTAATAAACTGTTTAGCCTTATTTAGTTATTTGCAAAAATGTAAATTGCACTTTCTAAAAGGGCTAACGTACTCGGTACCGTTTGACAAAATATAGAGTAAAATGTCGGACACGTCACAAAATAGCTGCTGTTTAGTGTATAATAACTTACTGCAGTACGTATATTGGGAGAACAGTAATACAAAAAAGTTGACTGGCTTGCAAATTAAGTTGTCCAAAAACCGGAAGAAAGAGAAAAATTGATAAAGTATGCGCTTTCGACTTTTAGTTTTAACTATTTACCTGTAAATTACCTGGGTATAATAGAGGAAAAAGACAGCCAAGATATGGCAAAAATCTTTCACACGTGCTACATTAAAGCAAGTAATACATATTTTACACAATCTGCATCAACATATTCTACGATCCCGAAAAACATAATTATTTCGAAATCGGAGTTGATTAATTCACATAATATTTGCTCCGTGGTTGTAAGACTACGCGTAAATATTAGTTGCAAACTTTATCCGTTTAAGCTAAAGAAAATTGCCCTATTATGCGTGCCATACGCTGTAAGTGAGAAAAAAGAGGTAGCTGGAATTAGAGGAAATTGATGCAAAATCAACTCGTTCACATCTACTTCCTTTCCGGTTATATACTAAACGAAAGCAATTAAGAATTTTTGCTTGTAAGGACATGCTAACGTTACTAAGAACGAGTTTCTAATTATAGGTTATTAAATTGCTCATTATTAAACTATTAGATGATGGGTTTTCCGATTATTAAACCATTAATTAAAGGCTTTTCCAATTAATAAACAAATAGTTAATGGGTTATTCAGTTAATAAACTATTTATCAGGAATGGGTTTCCAATTAATAAACTATTAGTTAATAGGTTTTCCAATTAATAAACTACTTATCATTAATGATGTTCGCATTGCAGTAACCTTTATTTCTCAATGCTTCAGTCTGTGCAACAACATGAGACTGGTATTATCCTAGGTCGCGACGTAAGCAAAAGATGGCGCATGTTTAAAGATGACGGCTATGACAAGTGATAATTGTGGCGAAAGGGGTTAGAGAGACGTCGGATGGTTGCGGTGGTGGCAGCGGCCGTGGGGGTGGTGGCGACGGCAGTAGTGGTGGTGGGGGTGACGGCGGTGGCACTGTGCTGGAATTCCTGTCACTCTCTGCTAGCGACAGTGACATACGGTCACCGTCTAGACAGAGTTCTTTGCTAATTTTGCCGTAGGTTAAGTCTCGAGATCAATCCAAATATTGTAACGTGTTATGTTTTTGCCTTGCATAAATAATTAACATTTTTAGGGAATAATCTATTTTTCTAACTTAATATCAGTAGCGTAGATGTAATATAGGCAAAAAGGCAATGCCTACCCTAGAAAAAGTACGAATTTATATGTATAGTTTATATTTTTTATTTTAATAATACATTATCAAATTTAATTATTTTCAATAACGAGTAGTTTTTACTAATTTTAATACTTCTATTAACAAATTAATTTATTACAAATATTATTGTTAATATTCCGCCAAAAATAAAAAGGCAAGCGCGCCCAAAATAACCGAATAATTGCATGCACAAGATATTATGATTGATGCAGCGTGTAGGTATACCGTAAGAAATCCGTGAAGACACAAACAGATGACTCTTTGCATTCTTATAGGCAGTGCTTTACTGCTTTTATAAGGAAGCGGAAGCGTGAATCTTGGTCGCGCATTATCGTTTACCATCAATTGCGATAGTTGCAGACTGGTAACGACTTGACTAGTCTTGACACGTCCGTGGAGTAACTTCTTTGTGTTGTATTTATTTTATCAATAATACAATATCATATACATAATAAAGAATAATGAATGCTTCTGTGACGTGTTTGTGAGTGTAGTGCAGATATGAATTGTATTTGAGACTACAAACGAATACGTTTAATACTAAAACGTATAACGAAAAACAATTAGTAATTGAAATCGGACAACCTACTCCATCTTTAAAATTACAACAAAAAAAAAGAACACTTCAAGATATTTCAACTGTAATTTTTATAACTATAAGTGACTTTGCGGTTGTGTACATGATAATAAAATGTACTGTTGACCGTGTCTACTATTTTCGAAAGATATAACTGTTTGGAGCAACTCCGGTTACACAGACTTAAACAATTTTTCGAATGCGTCAAAAAAACATGACTAATCAACCAGTCATTTAAATTCTGACCTTGCTTTGCACAGTTTTTGGCAAATCTCGAATAGAAGTTAGCATTTCGCGCCAGTTTAGAGAAGAAATTGAACAACATAATGCAAAAGTAGATCGGAATCGAAGCATAACGCGTAGACTTATAGTTATTACGTGCATTTTAGCCATTTCGTGGACATGTGGAATCCCCCGCATCGTCAAATCGTGGAAATTTCATTGAATATGTTCAATTACTTGCTAACTATGATGGCATTTTAAAAGACCATTTACAATTAGTAAATTAAATGACAACAGATAGATCCGTATTTAGTGGACTATCAAACAGAATACAAAATGATCTTATATCTAGTATAACTGTTGTAATTCTAAAGAAAATTCATTCTGAAATTGAACTAACTGACTTTGTTACTACAATGATCGATGAATATCCAGACCTCAGTGGGAGAGAACAACTTTGCGTTATTTTAAAATACTTTAATGCATGTAATCTTATTGTCGACCGCTTCCTGGGATTTGTTGATGTCAGCCCCAATCGACTTGTAGCTGCACTATCAAAACTCGTGATTGACATATTAAATGATTATAAATGTACACAAAAATTTATTGCACAAACTTATGAGGGAGCTGCTGTTTTATCGACAGAGAAAAATGGTATTTAAAAAATAGTGTGTCAAACATGTCCTGATGCGTTGTATGTTTGGTGCAATGCTCATATTTTAAACATACTTCCATTAAAATCAAGCGAGAAAATTGTAGAAACTAAACATTTTTTTTCAACTCTTAAGAACTTAGCAACATATTTTCATACTACCATCAAGCGTACAGACGTTTATAATCAATTTTGTTTAAGTAAGTTACCACGTGTTGTACAAACTAGATGGGTTTATAATTTGAGAACCATTAATGTAATTTTTAGTGAACACAAAAATCTGATTGAACTCTTCGCTGCAATTACCAAAAATTCGATCAATTGGGATTCAGAAACGCTTTCTGCAGCTAGAATATATGAATTTATTTTAAATGACCTTGAATTTAATTACGTTTTAGTAATATTTAACAGAATTTTTATACCGACTGAGGTGCTTTTTAACCAAATGCAGTCAACAGTAGTAGATATTGGGTATTGTCTTAAAAGAATTGAAGAGTTTAAACTCTTTGTTGAAATGTTCTATAATGAAAGTAATGTAATATACGAGAAAACTTTAACTTTTTGTGGAGAACCAAGAAGAAGACAAAACGTAAGTGATATAAAACTTTACTACGGACGCATATTTCGTAAAATAGTGGATAATATCAAAAGTGAAATTTCTTATCGCTATTCAGAAATTAGTAAACTATGTTTTTCGTCTTTTGGATCACGATTCCTTTTCTAAATACAACTCTGAATTCCCAGAAAAGCTCTTTTCAGAATTAAAAACAAGGCACAGTGAAATATTTGAATTTGACCGCCTTAAAAACGAGTTTATTTGTTTGTACTCCTCATCGGAATTTGCAGGTCTTAATTTGTACGAAATCATCCGATTTTGCGAAGAAAAAATACGTGCCATGTATTTCCTTAACTAACAGCATTGGCCAAATTGATCGTAACAATTCCGGCAAGTAGCGCATCTGTGGAACAATCGTTTTCTGGCATAAAACGGATTCATACTTACTTGCGTAATACTCAGGGACAAGAGCCGTTAAATAACTTAGCCATTGTTTTTCTTGAAAAAGATCTAGTGCAAGAACTAAAATAAACTTCTAGTTTCTATGACAATGTATTGAGTGAATTTGTAAAGAAAGACTTCGGAATTGACCTAATTTACCAAAAATAGTTTGTTAGTGATACATATAATCTGTGGTGTCAGGCGTATATACAAGTCAAACTCACATTTAGATACTTAAATTGCAGAACTTATGTAACCTATGGTACGTTTTTTGTGTTGAATTTTTGCCTACCCTGCATTTACAATCACTGCACGCCACTGCTTGATATACTGCTTTCCACATCCAAATATATATATATATATATATATATATATATATCACACACACACACGTATATATATATATATATATATATATATATATACGTGTGTGTGAGGCGCGCGCGCGTGTGTGTGTAAATAATTTCTGAAAGGACAATCGACTTTTATTTATATCAATTTTTGTCTTTAATAAATCATTGTTATTAATAACGCCTGCGAGTTATCTTTAAGTTGATGCTGTTGCAGACATCTTGTGTGCAATTGCCGTAGTAGAATTGTGAATGTACAGTGATATGTTTTGAACTCCAATGTTGGTTTTATTAGTTTTGCCGATTTCCGCTAGATGCTTGCATATTTTTCGGTCTTCGTGCATGTCAATTTTGATGTTTTGTTGTTTAGTGACAAGTGAAGTAAGCTGTTTTAGAGTAAGTTTTGATTATTTTATGATTTTGGAAATCATCCCTTTGGGTGAATTGGATTTGGAGCTAACTAGAGAAACCTTTAGTGTTCATAATATACAAGTTTCTGGTTATTTTTAATGATAGTGTTTGTTCATACCTCTGTGGAGGGATTTAAAGTTTACTCATTGTCGTGGAACTACATCGGGTTTTACATATTTAACGTTCAGTTAAAAGAGACTGCAGTATTCTGCGAAGCTAAAGTTGTCTTTCTTTGATAGAAAGCATAGTGGAAATTGTTGGTTTAGTAGAAACCCCTTCGCTACGTAGGTAAATGTTTTGATATTATTATTCGTACTTTTAAACCGTAAGTTGCTAATGGTGAACGCTTATTAGATTAACGTCTGTAAACAAGCAATGCCGTAAGCTTAAAAGGTTGTGGTTTACGTAACTTGCTAAAAGGTGAATAGTAAACATTTTTCAGGCGCGTGTGTGTACATGCGTGCGTGTGCGTGCGTCTGTGCGTGTGTATGTGTGTATGTGTGTGTACGCGCGCGCGCGTGTGTGTACATATTATATAAATGCATTTACAGGACGTGTAAAGATTAGTTTTTCCAAAAAGAATATGGATCTTGTATTTGTATTTGTTTCCTCTTTAGGGTTTTTTTGTGGATTTTCCTTTTTGGTGGAGCTCCATAGTTGTGGTTGTTTACCCTTACTTTATGGGTAGCGTTGGCATCGTAACGCATGCAGGACGTACCAGGTTTTACCTTAGGAACCCAGAGTCAAGTGGAGGATTATCGAGGGCCGAGGTCTACGTGGGACTCCGCCAGCACGCAAGTTATTCAATTTGTTTTGTGTATATCTGCATTACTTGTTGTCCCGCAATAATTATTATCAGTTGTGTACATGTTGATTCCATACTTGATTGTCTGTTAAGCGGCACTTAATACATTAATTTTTTGCAGAGTTATTAAAATCGTTTTTGTGTGGTGTTGAGTTTCGGCACTATAGTAAGCGGCGGCAACCCTAGTAACTATACTTGGGGGGGATTAACTCCGCTGCTATTATTGTTAAATTTGTTTTCAATATAGGTGTATACTTAACTGACTTAATCAATGAGAGTATTGGTATTTCATCATTAATTAACGTACTACCTGAGAGGAATATAAATAAAGTATTATTATTACTAACTATATCCTGGCTAAAGGTTCCTGCACTTGTTTAGTATATTTGGTGGTGTGAGGTACTTGGAAGGTTGCCTGGAGAAAAATTTACCTGGCGCCGTTTTTACACTACTTTTGGTCTTTACCAAACTCGAGGGCCGACTCCGTCTCCACTGTAGCTAGCCGGCAATCCGTTAGGCCGTAGGTTGCGACACATAGTTATTTAAATTATAGTATAGGTAAATCGTACGTTTCAATATCATTATCTACAAGTTTGTCAATAACAGTACTAATTGGTTTGACGTTTGTTCAGACGTTATTTTTGTATGCTGATAGTGCCTTTTTATCGAATTCTAGTACCACTCCAGATGTAATTGATTTTTGGGGTCTGTACAGGAATGTACATTTGATACTCTGCTTGTTGAGGATTTAGAGCTATTAGGAAATGCAATGTAAAAGGTGACATACCCCACGATGTAAGACTATTGCTGGAGGAAATCCATGTTGTTCTAGGGGAAGTTTCTTGAATCGTAATTCCGCCCCCGTGTTTATATTTCGAAAATCTCTATGTTTTTGACTTCCCGTCTTGTGGTCGATTAATTCTTGCTCCGTCTGTGTAGTCATCCAAGAGTGGGTTTCAAAACAACTGCCGTTCATGTTTGGGTTCAAAAGCAGTTCTGCTAGCACAAAATACTCTGTCACTATTAATGTCCAACGGTGACGAAACTCTACTGTTTCTAGTTTTTCAAATTGTGGTGTTGCAATACCTTCCACAGATCATTTCACCAAAATGCTGATTTGCAAGAAATTCCTATTCACCAATTGTTCTGCACTATCATTTTCTTAATCTCTTGCTTTAAATATGGAGTTTATTGAAGCATGAAAATTTTTCAATAGGAGACAACAGCGAGCAATTTCAGATGTACCTAGTTTTTATGCGGTCAGAGCCTCAGTTACTATGCGCGTGACTACTAAGCCCAAGGTCCCAGGTTGAAATTCCGACATGGTCCACTTGAAAAATGTTAGGGAAGCATTTTTCACAAAAAATATACCCTCGTTCGGACGAGAGGTAAAATGGAGGTCCTGTGTGTGAGTGTTGTCGCGCAGATTAAAGATCCCTACTTTGCTTAGAACAGCAAGGGTTCGACAAAGTTCAAAATTTACAGTTAAAAGAATGCTCACTTCCTGGCCAATGTAGTACTTTTTGGTGGAGCATTGCCAAAAAACTAATGTAGTGTACACCGGTTCTTACTTTATAAGATGAACGATTTGGGGAATGTTCCGTTTTGGTATTGAGTCTCCCGGTACAACATAATACTCTTATTTTTATTTCTGGTTTCTATATTCTATATTGGCAGTTTTAGCAAGCGTTGTTCTATTCCTTGTTTAGTAAACTTGTGTGATTTCAAGTTTATTAGCGGTGTTGGAACTTCTTTGTGAACCAGTGAACCATATATTTTTGAAATATGCGAGTGTCGGAGTCCATTGTAGTCGTTTTCTGTCCTATTGTCCTAAGTTTGCTTTGTTTCTATATCACTTGACGTTTTTGTGATGTTTAACAGATAGATTTGAGTCTGACGTAAGCTTTGTTTAATACCTGTACTTTAAGTTGTTTTTGATGGTAATAGAAAAGAACGCATCTAGGGTCAAAAAGATCATGTTATACCCCACTTAATGCTTTTTCTAAGGCGCGCAAATCATTTTCATGGGATAATTGATATGATGCATTTTATCCACTTTTTTGTATGAATTTTTGTTGTTTATGATTATACTGATATAAAATTTCATGTATTTCAGTAATAGACGGTATTGTGAGCGTTATTTTTTTAGTTAGGGCACCCATCGCTTCAAAACGTTCTTTTGGAATTTGATAATGGATAACAACGTTTAGTTTATCGTGCAAGTACTTAAGATTAGTAGACTTATGTAAACCTGTGCATTGTATACAACATAATGTTTTACATTCACCTCGGCATTTTATCTTCTATTTGTTCTTAATTTCATTAAATGATCTTAGACAATTTTTGCACTTCAATTCCTTAGTATATAGATATAGACAATTTTGTTAACCACCGAAATTTTAAAATACGATCCGACTCAGCGACTGGCCCTTTAATTACTACACATTTGGTAGCGACTTATAGTTAGATCCGTTCTCTGTAAAAGTATGAAAGACAAGTAAGCAATAACCCCATTATAAAAAGTTAAACAAGTGATTATAGGGAGATTTTTCATTCAAACGTGGATTAAGTATATAACCTTCCGAACTTACATCCAGCAACCCAAATCGAGTGCCTTTTTATGTAGTACAACGTAAACAGGGAAAGATATTTTAATGGAAAAATATATTGCGCTGTTTCTATTCTCTATATACATTGATTCTAGCCGTTTAAATCATCTCTTACGTTAAAGCTTCAAGTTGTTGAGCGTTGTCTTACAGTTATTTTAAAACTGTTTATTGTGTCACCTGTGAATATAGAATATAAGCTTCCTTTACATCAATATTGTAGCTCCAAAGGGTAGAGTTTAACGTTTGCAGTTTTCTGTAGCGGTGAATATTCGTGTGTATTGATTAACTTAACCTGTAGCAGAGACTAGTTACCAAAGTATAGATTTCTCATCCAATGCTAAAAGTTGGCTATATATTTTTGACTACTTTTAGACGAGGAATGTAGAGGTCACTACCTGTTCTTGCATCCATTTCCTAATGCAATCATCAATTCTGGTGGAAAGCTGTACTGATGATATTAGTAATTCAAATATTTTAATTGTTTTATTTTAATATCCTCCATGATATTATTAATTCAGATGTTTTGATTGTTTTATTTCAATATGTTTTATAATTTACAGATGTTAATAAATGTTTTTCCATAATTTCTGTTTAATCTGAATAAATGAATAGAGTTTTATGCATTTTTAATACCGCGAATTAATTTCTGAATTTTGTAGTTATGGGTTTTTAGTGTTTATATTATTTTAGTGGGAGTAATTTATGAATTCATTTCGAATGGACCTGCACCTTGCCGAAGTTCTAAATTACTAGAACAGGTGAAATGGCTTGCGTGTTCTAATGAGCTAAAGAGCCAAACTACAGGTCCAACCAAAGTAGTAGGGTCGTTAGTGAGGAACCAGACTAAGACAGATCCCCGAAAGAGGGCAGCGGCTTTTTCGGTACTTAGATTGGCAGAGACCACAGGGGTCGGTATGGCAGTCTAAGACACACTACCGCGATGTGGAAGGCAACGGGAAACCACCACATTATCTCCCAAGTACACAGCGTACCTAAATTATAATAAAATGATGGCATTCTCTGGGGTAAAATATTCCGGAGTTAAAATAGTCCCCCAAGCGGATCTCCGGGAGGGGACTACTTCGGAGGATGCGATCGGAAAGTTAAAAATAAGAGTCGGGAACATTCTGCGAGTCGGAGCGTGGAATGTTAGAAGTATGAAGCAAGTAGGTAAGCTAGAGAACCTAAAAATCGAAATGAATAGGTTATCACTAGACATAGTAGGGATCAGCGAAGTTCGGTGGCCAGAGGTGGGAGATTTTTGGAGTGGAGACTTCAGGGTAATTCATACAGGAGCAGAGGAAGGAAATTTGGGCGTGGGGATAGTTATGCGGAAAAAGATGGGATGCTGTGTAGAAAATTACTTACAAACAAACGAAAGAGTACTTATGGTTAGATTAAAATCTAAACCGGTAAACACAGTAATAATACAAGTATACACGCCCACCTCTAGCTACAGTGACGAAGAGGTAAAAGCGATCTACAAAGATATCGAAGACATATTAAGATACGTAAAAGGACAGGAAAATTTAATAATTACGGGGGATTTTAATGTCGTGGTAGGTGAGGGTAGGGAAGGAGCAGTAGTAGGTTTATTTGGTTTAGGCACGAGAAACGACAGGGGAAATAGGCTGGTAGAATTTTGTGACAAGAACAATTTAATCATCACAAACACATTATTTCAACATCATGCTAGAAGACGATATACGTGGAAGATGCCAGGAGATATAGGAAGATATCAAATAGATTACATTCTTGTTAGACAACGGTTTAGGAATCAAGTAAAAGACTGTAGAAGCTACCCAGAAGCAGATATAGATACTGACCACAACATCGTAATTATGAAGGCCGCACTTAAATTTAAGAATGTGAAAAAAGAAACGGAAAAAGGCACTTGGACTTAGAGAAACTAAAAGATAAAGATATTCAAAAAAGATTCAAAAAAAAGTCAAATGAATTGCTCAAAGATATCGGGAAAATATCTGATACTAAGGAAGTAGAAACAGAATGGAATAACATTAAATCCAGCCTAGACATGGCGGCCAGAGATATTCTGGGGTATACACAAAAAGAAAATAAGAAACCATGGATAACAAAGGATATCCTGAATTTAATAGAAGAAAGACGAAAATACAAAAATAAATCAGACGAAACAGGAAAACAGATACAAAGCCATAAAATGGGAAATTATTCGAAAATGCAGGAAAGCTAAAGAACAATAGATTGATGAAAAGTGCAAAGAGATACAAACGAAGATGGAAATAGGAAAGACAGACGAAGCATACAAATTAATTAGAATGAATTTTAGGGATATAAAACCGTATAGCAAAAATATAAGGGACGCACAAGGAAACGTCATCATAGAAAACGTAGAGAAAGTGGGTAGATGGCAAGAATATATAGGGAACTTATATGCAGGAGAGGAATTAACTGCATTAGAACAGGAATCAGACATTGAAAATGATGACTTGGGATATCCTATACTTAGAGATGAGTTTGAATTAGCATTAAAGAGTCTGAAAAATGGTAAGGCGCCGGGTACAGATAAGGTGTAAGCAGAAACTCTAAAAGCCGCTGGACAAGCAGTAACAGAACGTCTCTTCCAACTTGTAAGCTATATGTATGAGACAGGCGAGATACCCAAAGATTTCAAACGTAGCATCATAGTAACTATACCAAAAAAGAAAGGCGCGGATAGATGTGAAAATTTTCGAACAATAAGTTTGACAGCACACGTGTCAAAAATATTAACTAGAATTGTGCAAAGACGAATGGAAAAACGGGCGGAAGAAATACTAGGAGAAAACCAATTTGGGTTTAGGCGAAACAGGGGAACACGGGAGGCTACTTTAGCTCTGAGAGTGATAATGGAGAAAACAATAGAACAGGGGGAAAGCGTGTATATAGGGTTTGTAGATCTTGAAAAAGCATTCGACAATGTAAAATGGAAAAAAATGTTTGAAATACTAAAAAAGATTGGAATGAGTTATAGGGATTGACGAAAAATACATAGCTTATACTAAGAGCAAACAGCAGTAATAGAATTAGAGCAGGAACATAGAGAAGTAAACATTAGGAAAGGGGTGAGACAGGGATGTGCCCTATCCCCATTGATTTTTAACTTGTGCATAGAAGAGGCAATGAATACTGTCAAATGCAGGAAGACATTTGGAATTACTATGCAGGGACAAAAAATTGATATGCTTAGATTTGCAGATGATATAGCGGTATTAGCGTCTAGCAAGGAAGAGTTAGAAGCTGCTTTTAATGAAATGAAAACGGTTCTAACAGAGAGATACGGTATGAAAATTAACAAAACTAAAACTAAAGTTCTACTATGCAAAGGTGGGAAAATATATCAAAAACAAGAATACAAGTATGTAACACGAACTTACAAGAGGTTAAGGATTTCTGCTACCTAAGAAGCCAAATAACGCAAGATGGGAAAAGCACAAAAAATATAAAATAAAGATTAGCACAAGGTCGTGCTACATTTAACAAGAAAAAGCAACTACTGTGCTCAAACATCACAAACATAAAAACAAGAAAAAAATTGCTTAAAACATATGTGTGGAGCACAGCACTGTACGGCTGTGAAGCGTGGACAGTAGGAGAAGAGGACAAGAAAAAGATAGAAGCCTTTGAAATGTGGTGCTACAGACGTATGATGAAGATATCATGGACAGATAAAGTTAAGAACAAAGAGGTACTAAAAATGGTAGGGGAAGAAAGAAATATGTGGAAAACGGTAAAGAATAGAAGAGATAGGATTATAGGCCACATACTACGGCATGAGGGAATAGTGCGGAAGATATTAGAAGCAGAGATAGGAAAAAAGAGAAGAAGAGGCAGACCTAGGTTAGACTACTGCACACAGATAGTAAAAGATGTAGGCTGCAGGAATTTCAGGGAGATGTGTAGGCTAGCCCAGAATAGAAATCAATGGAGGTACGCATCCAACCAATCCCAAGATGGATAAACTAATGATGAGAAAATAACTGTGCTTAAACATGATGATTACTATAAGTACCTACAAGAATTGGTTGGGCAATATTCTCGAATAATGTTAATTGTGTGAAAGGATTTACTGGAAAACCATTATTTCGGCAAATATCTAAGTGTTGGGGGATCTTGGTAGCCACAGGTTGCTTAACCCCCTTCACTGAATCTCGGTTAAATAGGGCATAAAATTAAAAAACAATAGAAGGGGAACGAGCTGTATACACATGCTGTGTGAGAATTTCAGGGAACTATGTAGGCTAGCTCAGAATATAAATAAATTCAGGTACGTATCCAACCAGTTTTGAGACGGAAAACCTAATGACGAAAAAATAAGCGCAGATAAATCTGATGATTAGTATAAACTAGTTGTTGGTTGCGAAATATCAGCAACTAATATGGAATGTGCGAAAAGATATATTGGAAAATATAGTAAATCAGTAAATGGTTAAGTGTTGGGGGAACTTGGCAGCCACAGGCTGCTTACCTCCCTTCACAACCACTGAAGGTCGCAGAAATAGGGTATATAATTGTAAAACAATAGAAGGTGACCGAACGACATCTAACAAGAAAGAACAGCGCCTATGAGGAAAGACAACAAACATAGAACAAGAAGAAAATTGTTGAAAGCATATGTGTGGAGCACAGCACAGTATGCCTATGAAATACTGGCAGTCTGAAACGCAGACAGAAAAACGGTAGCAGTCTTTTGAAATGCTGTGCTTCAGATGTATGAGGACGATAGCATGGACAGACAAAGATAATAACAAATAGGTTATAGAAATAGTAGGGAAACAAGGATATCTGGTGAAAAAGATAAGAGAAATAGAAGGGCAGAATACGTTCTAAGGGATTTTTGGGTAATAGTATAGGATATATTACAAGCAGAGATAGGACAAAATAGGTAGATGTTGACCTAGATCAGGTAGTGATAGATGCAGACTATGCAAATGTCAGGGAAATCTGTAGGTTAGTTCAGAATAGGAAACAATGATGGTACGCGTCTAACCAGTTCCAGGACTGAAGACCTAATGATGATGAATTTATGAATATAGTATTAAAGGTAAATCTTTATATATTTAATATTATAACGATAGTGTGGCAATATTTAATGTGTTAATAAACTATGTCTGGAAACCGGTGTGTTTATATAAACTGTGAAAGGACACATAGAAAATATCCAAATTTTAAAATGTTTAGTTTTCTTTTAAAAATGCATCTCAATCTAAACAGTGGATTTTGAATTCGGGTAAGTAAAGCCTACCTTATAGAGAGTTATTTAATCACTGCTTTGCACCTATATAATAATTAGAGTAATTTTTATACTTTGACCTACCTATATATTGACTAAAACATGCGTTATGACTTATTTACACATAAACTTTTGGTTCATTTCAACAAATACTTTTTTTAAATTCATATAAGGATGGGTTTCCTAAGGAAATTAAAGCAGAATATTACTGTACATAATGGGGGAGCTTGGATCAATTTTATTTTTATTTTAATATTGGTAAGGTTTAAGTGTAAAATATAATTCCAATTATGTCATGGTGAATTGTTTTAGGAAATGCTAAACTGGCACTTATATCACAGAAGGATTGCATAGGCAACTGGTGTGTGAATTACATTTTAAAGACTCTGACTTTATTAATATTACCACAAAGCAACGCCTTACAAATAGAGCAATCCCCTAGACTTTATAATGAAGATGAGAATTTACCTCCTGCAGCAACTACCCAAAAAATATATAGCAGTACTAAGAGTCAAGATCTTTATAGGCAATTTAAGAGGAAACGTTTATCTTCTGAGGAAAATGGGCTGGACTCTTCATCGTCCTCATTTTAATGGGTTAGGAATTTAGTGAATCTGCCCAGCATTTCAAATATTGTTACTAAAAAACCAACTGAACCATCTCCATTACAGCAACTTTTGACTAAACAACAGAAAGTAGACTTCGTAAAACAAAAGTTAATAAAACTTAGGAAAAAAATTGCCCTTCAGTCCTCTCATATTAGTAAACTCAAAGTAAAACAAGAGTAAAAAAATTCTAAGTAATGTACCATTGGAATACCACCTAGATTTTTAACAAAATATTTTACAGCTCTTTCAAAGATGCAACTTAGGTTGAAAAAAAGAAAGTGGCAAATAGATGAAAAAAAATTTGCTTTAGGATTGTATTACAAATCACCAACTACTTATGTATATTTAAGTACACATTATTTTACCCAGTGTCGGTATAATAAGAAAGTGGATTGAACAATCAGCATTTAAGTCAGGTATTAATAATACTTTTTTTTTATGAGATTAAACAAAAACTAAGCACTATGTCTTATGATGAACTGTGTGATATCCTTTGATGAAATGGGACTTAAGGAATTATGTGTGTATTCAAAGGCACTAGATCTTATAGAGGAGTATGAAGACATGAACTTTTAGGTAGAAGCTCTAGAAAGGCAAAATATGCACTAGTGTTTACGGCGAGAGGATTGTTTACTTCATGGAAAATTTCAATAGCATATTTTATTACGGACAATAGCATGGCTGATAAAACTTTACATAACATAGTAATAACATTACTTAACCAATGTTTTAAAGCTAGACTAATTCCAAAAATGATTGTTTGTGATCAGGCATCAGCCAATAGCAACTGGTTTATGCGACTTAATGTGACGAAAGAAAAACCTGAATTTAATATTAGGTATAATGGAAAAGCACACATAGTTCGAACAATGTTTGACGCTCCTCATTTAGTCAAATCTTTCCGAAATAATCTATTAAATGATTACTACATTCAAAATGATAAAGTTATATCATTTGATGATATCAAGTTTGTTTACCAGTTTGATAGAAATAAAATGTCATAAGCAATGCCAAAGCACGCTGAGAAACACATCAATCCAAATAATTTTCAAAAATGTCAGTGAAACTCGCCACACAAGTTTTTAGCCATGCAGTAGCAAGTAGCAAGTACCACTCGTACAACTATAGCCACTGGAGAATTACAAACCGTCTCAGTTTCTTCTACAGCAGATTCTATAGGTATATATATATATATATATATATATATATATATATATATATAAGACAAGTTATTTGCAGTCCGCAATAAGAAATGGTATAGAACAATAAATAATATAAGATGTATCTGTAAACAAACTCTTATAAAAATAATAAATATTGACGAATACAAATCGGGCTAGTAGTTATATAGCCATTAACAAAACATAAACTGTATTACTTCACAAAGGAGGAAACATCCACTGACCGACGATTTCGGCTTTGTTAAGCCTCATCAGAGCAGATTAGTTTCTAGCACTATGTAGTAATCGAAGCTATTATACTGATATAATTTCGAAACATTCTCTGTACTATGGCAAAAGTAAATAAAACCGCCATCAGGTGATAAAACGCCAGCACTATAAGTGTGGAAGTACAGAATTGAATCGAAACTACATAGCAGATTCTATAGATGGCTATTAAAATACGTCTGGCCTTTGAGATTTGCGGAATGTTACAGCAAAATTTATTTGCAAACGTAACAAACCTTCTCATGACGACACCCGGGTTTTTGCCCCAAAGGCAATTCAAATAATAAAAAACAAGTTATTTGCAGTGAAACGTTTTTTGTTTGTTATTTGTTTTGGCGCAAGTAATACTTATTGTTCCAAAAATCTTCCGACACAACTAGTGGTCTATTCCTGGGTAGATCAATGAGAAATGGGGGATAAGTCGAATTCTGTTTGCAGATCAAACTTAAGCTAAATCAAATAGGCGCCACCAAGTCCTAATGTAATTACGATAATTGCATAGCATAGTTCTAAGGGCGGACGTGGAGACCCAAAGAAAAAAGTGATCGCCTTCGCTGACAAAAACCTGTCTTAATAAAAAAAACGCAGCTCCTGTAAGAAATTGTGATAGTTAAATGAATAAAAAAGTGAAGCACCATTTGTGTCCTGCAAAAATACATAAAGAAATAATAAAAAAGTATTTCCAATATAAAATTGGCATCAATTTATTACTCAGAAGGGTTTTAGCTTTATGTAATTAGATTTGATCACACTTGATCAAAATAAAAAATCTTTAATCTTGAACCAATTGTTTACTAAAGATCTCTTTTAAAATAATATAACTTGTAACAAAAAAATTTTATCATTAACTGCATCAATCTTAAACTTTTAACTTTCCTGTTTGTCTTTATTATTATTCATCAAGCACTTTACTTTAAAACATGAACTTGTTGTACAAATAGGATTCTAACCTGGGCAGATCTTTTCAGGTAGATAACAAATTAATAGCTCCTAACAATATTAGCATTAGAGCTTTCAAAATTACGTATACTAATTTTAGTGTAGATAAAGTTGATCACAAAAATAGACATGTTTACATATATTGTACTACAGCTGTTCAAAGCATTTGCTTTTAAAATAACATCTGTCAGCTGTACAAAGTAGAAAAATATGACGTCAGTAACACCTGTTGACATTACCGACGATTCATATGGAGCAAAGAATGTTTTTTTAGAACACTAAATCAATGAACTTTCGTTTTACTACTGGTAAATCTAGCTCAACAATTAGTTGAAACCTTTACAATGTACATGTATTACGCATCAAAGCAAGTTAACGTGTTCCAAGTTTTGAAACACATAAAAAAACTTATAGCTATCTACGAACCAAAACTGCAATTGTCGCATTGTGACAAAGGAAGACGGGATCCCCGTTCTTCAAGCAACGATAACAGCGTTTGCAATTTGAAACAAATTCATTCAAATCAACTTCTATAATTCCTTTGTTCCACATGCCGCATCTTACATGTGTTTTTCTGTGTCCTTGTGTGTTTTTAAAAGTTGCATCCTATTTGTCGCGCTAAATAAATTATCTCAAATTACACAAGTTCGCACAATTTATACATTACCAACCGTTATTCGAAGATATCCTCACTATTTGAAATGGATTCCTATATTGCCGGCCTCCAGCCAAGGGTACATGTTGATATTTCTATCACCTGTGGCCGACTATCTTATAACCAGCTCGAGCGGTCGCGCCGTCAGGAGGAGAACAAAACAATCAAACAGAGATGTGCTTGTAAATAGCTTTATACGACACAGATATCTGAATATAACTAGATTACTAAAGGACGATGCAGGCTTAGCGTATTACCTTTGAAGTTGAAAGCAAATTATTATTATTATTAATAAAATTGTTACATTATTCTTGAAATTATATGCAAAGAATTATTATTATTAATAAAATTGTTACACTATTCTTGAAATTATATGCAAAGAATTATTATTAATAATAAAATTGTTACACTATTCTTGAAATTATATTCAAAGAATTATTATCGAAAATAAAATTGTTACACTACCCCTTTCCTAAAAGAAAAAAAATCTTTTTTAACAAAGAAAAATTTAAGTAAAACAAATACAAAAGATTTTTATTTATTTATTTATACTAGCCTTTTCTACACTCCTAACTAACATTAAAAATATTTACAAACCTATAAAAACGAGGGGGACAAATATCTACAAATTTGAGTGTGTCGGTAACTACGTGTACCAAGCGTCCATAAGGAGACAAAATCGGGGAGTCACAATCGGTATAAGTCAAAATTAAGAGAGGTCAATTTAAAAAGTCAAACACTCCACGGGACAAAAAAATTAATCTAAGTCTAAATTTAAAGTAACCCTTTTATTAGAGCAAGAACTTTCTTACTCCTACCAAGGCTAGTATCTACTAACTATAACTAAACACAATACAAGTGATCTTAATTTCCAAAAATAACAACTCCACTTCCTGGAGCTCAAGCAACTCTATCAACCAAAAAAAAGGGACGCTACAATATCAAAACAGCATCACAATTCAAAATATCATTATCTCAAAGTGATAATCAAAACTAAAGTAACCTAACTAACAGGTTACTTACAAAAATCTGATGCAAAATCGAACCAGTTAGAGCTGAAATCTCTTACACCCTACTGATTATCCTATCACTAATTTTCAAACATCACCTCCTATTAGTGATGGATCAAATGGTGAGGTTCACCGTGCAAACCTCTGACCTTATCAAACAAAAATTTCTGAAAGGTCCGAAACAAGGGAAAGAACAAGCCAATATTCTCTCTACCTAAATATGTCGAAATCAGGACTAGCAACTTAAATAGTCTCCTTATTTCTACTTTCTAAAGATATCTTCTAATAATATCCTCTAATAATATCTTCTAATAACGCGCGACGAATTTAACTAGTATGTACATTAATGTACACTACAAAACTACTACACAAAATTTTGACTACATGTTTCAATCATCAAACAAAATTTTCAAACAAAATAAGTTACAAAAGGACAGTCTCCATTTAGTATTAGTTAAAACTATACTAAATCAAAAATCAGAACAAAACGAAGCAAACAACGATTGTTTTACTTAAAATCAAAGAAATGACTAGACTGGAACTAATCGTCAGGATCATCATTCTTATCTGGATCTGATGCTTCAACGGGTTTCAAGTCCTTAACATGCCATTTTCCGGCTTTTGTTCCATCCTCATTCTCTAACTCATATACTAAATTGGAATGTTTTTTACGAACTTTGCACAAAATAAACTTTGGAGCTAACTTAGCGGAGAATTTATCACCAGCACTCGAAAGTACCTTATTAATCCTCCAAACGCTTTCTCCGACTTGGAATGAAATGTCTCTTCTTCTAAGATTGTAGCGTTTACTCGAACGTTGATAAGATACATGTATATTTTCACGGACATTCCCAAAAATATCAAACAAAGGTTGACGATCCAAAACATAGGAAGGTCTACTACTAGAAACAACATCTACATCTTTACCGGGTTCAAAATTGTTACTATAAGCTTTTCCACTTAAGGGTACCTGACGACCAAAGACTAAAAAATTTGGAGAATAGTTGGTGGATTCGTGTTTTGCTGAATTAACTGCGTACTGAATTTTTGATATCTCATTATCCCATGTATCATGTTCTTCTACGTAAGAACAGATTGCAGTACCAACTGTCTTATTAATTCTTTCCACAAAATTGCATTGAGGAGCATAAACAGCATTGTGCCAAATCTTTTGGATTTCGTACCTTGCACACAAAGCTTTAAAAGCACGTCCAATCAATTGTGGACCATTATCACAAATAACAAATTGTGGTACGCCGTAGACAAGAAACACGTTTTCTTCCAAAAAATTTTCAATCAAATGTGCCTTGGCACTGCGCAAAGGTTGTAAAATCGAATACTTCGAGAACCAGTCACCGACAATTAATAACCATTTATGTCCGCGTTTGGAACGAGGGAACGGACCCATCAAATCTAAAGCAATGGTTTGGAATAGAAGTCCAACCTCTTTTTCCTTTCCCATTATGGCAAGGGGACTTTTATTTGGTGGTTTTTGAGCACCACAAATCAAACATTTCCGACAAAATTTACGTACATCAAAAATCATCTTTGGCCAATAATACAATTCTTGGACACGAGACAAGTGAGATTTCGGTACTATGTGCTTCCACTCTACAATATTCGCCGAATGAGGTAATTTGGAAGGAATAAATTTAAAAATAAACCCATCTTCCACTTTCCATTGTGGGTAGCTTTTAGGTGACGACAAAATTTTCTTTCTTAAAGATTCATACCACAAGTCTACATTATTAAGTTTGATCTCTACTAAATTAATTTTTGGATTTTCTATAGGAACAGCACGACTAAAACAATCTGGAACTATATTAAATTTTCCTTTCCTATGTACCAAATCAAATAAATGTTGCCTTAATCGAACAGACCATCTGGCAAGTTTTTCAGTAGGATTCTGAAGATTACTCAACCAAAGTAACGAAAAATGATCAGTGACAACTGTAAATCGAACATCTTCCACCCACGGACGAAATTTTTCAATTGCAAAAATGACTGCTAAACACTCTTTTTCTGTGGTGGAATAATTGCGCTCCGTACGGCTTAGGGTTTTACTTGCGTACGAAATTACACGTTCTTCTCCTTTTATATTTTGTATCAGAACAGCACCTGACCCAGTGTTACTGGCGTCACATTCAACAATAAAGGGTGCCGAATAATCTGACTGTGAAAGAAGAGGTGCCGAAACTAATGCTTGTTTAATGAACACAAACGAATTTTCTGCTTCCGCGCTCCAATTTACAGTTTAACCTTTTTTCTTTTTCTTAACGAGATCATTAATGGGCGAAACTAATAACGAAAAATTTTTTATAAAGCGACGATACCAACTGCACATTCCTATGAACCTCTTAACTTCAGTCGTGGTTTTCGGTCGAGGAAAGTTAATCATAGCTGATACTTTATCGGGGTCTGTACGAAGCGAATTTGAACCTACTATATAACCCAAAAATTTAACTGTTTTTTTTTGAAAAACTCACATTTTCCTATATTTATAGTAAGGTTAGCTTCTTTTAAACGTTGCTTAACCTCCGACAATAATTTCAGATGTTCTTCAAACGACGACGAACATAGTATTATGTCGTCCAAATAGCAAAATACATGAGGTTCAAAACGTGGACCAAAAATAGCATCTACTAATCGCTGTTGAGTCTGCGCAGCATTCTTCAACCCAAATGGCATGCATGTAAATCTATATTGTCCTCGCGTAATAATACTAAAAGCAGTCTTATCTTTAGATGACTCACTAAGAAGGACTTGCCAAAACGATTTTCTCAAATCAAGTGACAAAATATAGTTCGCACCTCTCAACATATTGAGAATTCTATCTACATTCGCAAGGGGGTACGAATCGTGAACAGTTAGGTCGTTCAAGGCTCTACCATCAAAACAGAAACGATATTCTCCATCTGCTTTTTTAACCAACAATACTGGACGTGACCACGGACTAGTACACGGTTCTATAACTTTAAGTCTAAGCATGTCGTCCAACTCATCATTCAATATCTTGCTCATATATGGTGACATTACATATGGTTTCTTATGGAAGGGCTTGGCATTATCTGTATCTATATCCATTTCGATCAGGTTAGTACGTCCCAACCTATCATCACTGCTAATTTCATTGAATGAATCTATAATCTCTTGTGCTTGCACACACTGAGCATCCGAAAGGTCATGCAAATCAAATAATTATACGCAAAGAATTATTATCAAAAATAAAATTGTTACAGCAGTCCGCAATAAGAAATTGTGTAGAATAATATATAAAATAAGATGTATCTGTAAACAAACTCTTATGAAAATAATAAAAGCTTATTGACGAATACAAACCGTGCTTGTAGTTATATAGCAATTAACAAAACATAAGCTTTATTACTTCACAAGGGAGGAAATTGACCGACGGTTTCGGCTTTGTATTCGTGCCAAACACATAAATTTTATGTACTTACATATATTTCTAATTAGAAACGATATTGAAAATCGTGTTTTATTTTCAGTTTTGATTGTACCTAACTCTTTCCTTTTTTGTGTTCTCCACTTGCAGAAATTGTTTTGACATGCAGTTACTTAATTCCGGACTTTTATCTATTAGTTTATTGAAAGTATATTTCTTAATATTGTATAACAGCAGTTATCTATATAACTGCTGACACACTATTATTTTCTACAAAAGTGTACCTCTTTATTTTTAAAATGTTATATAATAATACTTAAAATGTTTGCAAATAGATTAATCAATGTAATACATATGTCATTTATGTTGGATTATATATATTACAATATAAGTTAAACTACGGAGGTAACAGGACGGAGCAAAAGGGCTTATATCTTCCAGATTAGTAGTAATTTTTGCAAAAGAAAACTATGTATGCGTTGAGGGAGATGCATGTGCAGTAGTACGTGGGAGATGGTTTATCTGGGTATGATAACAAGGGATTTCTACGGCTATGGAAGTGTTGGATCATCATGATGTCTATGGAGATATTAGGTCAAACGTAAAATGTGCAGGTATTTTTGAAAAAATGTTGATATTTTGTTTGTATGCATGGTGTGAGTAGTCAGATGTGTAACAACCTCAACAACTTCAACACTCTCAATAACCTCGGCAATCTCTCATCAATTTCAACGACTTCGGCAACGTCAATTGCTGCTTTACTAGGCGCATGCTACATGTTAGGGTTTTATGTCGCTTCTGCGAATTTGTAAATGTGTCATCACCTGTGTTAAACTGTTCAAGCGGATGAAATGTACGAATATACCAACGCACGCCACCTATTGGACTAGCCAGCTGAGGGGTTGCGACTCTCGTTAAAGAATGAACTGGAGTACTGTGCAGGATGCTGTCGAGTGCGGTCGCGCAATATTATTGCCATTAGCAATGTCTCTATGAGCAATCATTCTACACAAATATGTATTGTTTCTATTGTTTAAAAGTGCCTCACTCTGCACGGCTGTTGTACTATTCTAACAAAACTAATTAATAAAGTAAGTGTTTATACGTTAACCGAGCACGCGTTGCTTTTGTTCTACATACATGTCCAATCGAAGTGTTTCTTTTGCTAAAATAACTAGTGTTAATAAACTAACACTTAAATCAATATCGGAAAGAGTACGACTCCCAATCCCAATCCCAATCCTGTTCGAGCTGCAATAGAATGTGCATGCTTTTGTAACTACAACTATCGCCATCGCATTCTACTAATGGTTGGTATGCATCTTTATTGATACCTGGATTTGCTTGTAACAGCCTGTCAATGTTCCAAGGACAACGACTTTATGCTATACTTCCAGCTGTAATGTCAGTTACATCTTTTTGCCTTTAAATGATAAGCGACTCGCTTATCCCTTTATTTATAATACCTGAAACTAACATTATTGTCTACTTTAAGTTTGACTTAGTTTTAGTAGGAAAAGCTTTTCAATTTATTCAAGTACCATAGTATTGAAATATAAGTGAGTGCTAGCCGTTTTTATACATCAAATTTAATTACTATTATTTAAATGAATGCTTGTTGGTGATGTTTGTGTATTTAAACAAACAATCCTGAACAGTGATTACTAAAAGGTTGGAACTTTCATTATGTTGAAGTTGTAACTAGTTAATACGTGTACTAAGCGCAATTTAATTGCAAAGCTATGCCTAATATTGTATTTACTAAATATATTTATTACGTTTGAATTTCCTACTGCATTCCTAAAATTTTTAATTATTGTTTTCCGTAAATTAATCTAGACAACGCCTAAAAAATACCAAGCTAAGATTGCGTTGGCTACAGCCAAATCGCTAATTAACGAACTAGAAAACTTTGAGCGGTATCTTGCTACAATTGCTAGGGTACCAATTACCGAAACTATTATTACTAATTTGAACTTACGGTTGAATATTATTAAACCAGCCGCAGCAAAATATAGACAAGTATCTATTGAGCTGACTGCGAATTCAGTTACATCCGAAGAAATATTCTCTGAAAATGACTATTTTGATAGATTTGTTGATCTTACAAGTAAAGCATCTAGCTTCTTAAAAAATACTTCTAGGCCATCTAGAACAAGCTCCTCAGAGTAATTAAGCTTTGCAGTGAGCCCAGGTAGTACTACATCTACCAAACAAATAAATGATAAATTAACAAAATTAAGTATCTCTAACTTTTCTGGAACTTTCACTGAGTTTCCATCATACTTAGAAATTTTTATGGCACTTGTTCATAACAAGTTCGGTCGTCACGCGGTGCGGTCGTGTTTATTTGAGCTCTGCAGTAAACTGTAATCATTTGTAATTTGACTGTAGTAATCATACATATTGTAGTAAAATATGAATCTATTAGAGTGCTCAATGTGTGATAATAAAATTAGCTATTCCTTAGCAGGCTATACAGAGAAAAATTTTAAGAAAATGTCTTCCGAAACTAAACGTAATTGGAAATGTGCTAATTGTATTGGTTTAACAGCCAAGGACAAACCACAACATTCGAAATTAAGTATCTCAGATAACACCGCAGAAGAGAAACTTGATTTAATACTAGCTAAACTAGAACAATATGATAGGCTGGAAACATCTGTTAACAAAGTAATCTTGGAAATTAACGAAATAAAAACGCAACAGGAAACTATAGCGACATCTCTGGATTTTATTAGTACAAAATATGATGAATTCCTCCAGAAAATTGAACTTGTAGATTCTTTAAAGCAGGATGTAGTGTATTTGAAGACACAAGTCAATAAACTTCAACATTCCGTACAGGCGCTTGAGCAATATTCCAGACGTAACAACATTGAAATAGCTGGTATCCCTGAAGTGAAAGGTGAAAATATAGTCTCGCTCGTAACGTTAATTGTTAATGCAGCAGATTGTGATATTTCAGTGAACGACATAGATGCATGCCACAGAGTACCCGTGTTCAATAATAAGCCTAAGCCTATAATCGTCCGTTTTGTTTCACGCTTGCAAAAAGAAAAAATCCTTGGTACTTGCCGCCGAAATCGAAATTTATTAGTTTCTAATTTAGAATCAAAAGGAGTAAAAGCGGAAAACGTGTACATAAATGAGCACTTATCTCCTCATTATAAAATGTTATATAATAAAGCGAGAGAAGCCTGTCGGCTTAATAAATTTAAGTACTGCTGGATTAGAGACGGCGAGATTATGGTACGTCCCGATGAAACATCACGTGTTACCGTAATCTATGATGAGGACTCGCTAAAAAAATTGGTTCGTCAATAAATTGTAATCTTGTGTATATACATAAACTTATACTAATGGCAAAAAGCGATAATACATTTTTAACTATTTACTATCAAAATGTACGCGGCATTAGAACCAAATGCGAGGACATATTTATCGCCACTTCTTTTTGTGATTACGATATCGTTTGTCTTACCGAAACCTGGTTACGGGATTCGATAACAGACACAGAACTTTTTCCTTCTGATAAGTTTAATGTCTATAGAAAAGACAGAAATCATACTGGTCTTCGTCGAGATGGTGGCGGCGTTTTAGTCGCAGTTAACAATGCCTACGAGTCTCGTGTAATCAACAACTTTTCATGCTCTGGTATCTGTGAGGACATTTGGATTTCCGTATTGAAGGTGAATTGTAAGTGTATTTTTATCTGTTGCGTGTATGTACCTCCCTATGTGTCGTTTGATTACTTAACTTTACATCTTAACAAGATTATGGAGATAGTACTTAATCACCCCAATAATGATTTTATTATACTAGGCGATTATAACTTACCGGAACTAATTTGGTCTGTTAACTCAAATCCTACATTTTATAAAGCACTGAACATTATAACCAGTCTTAGTGAAATCTCCATTGATACTTTTACTTTGCTAAACTTAAAACAATTTAACGGGATTGTCAACCTTAATAATAAAATACTAGACCTTGTCTTATCGACAAGGGAAGGTATTATAGTGAACCACTGCGATAACCCGTTTGTTCCTGAGGATGTACACCATAAAGCACTAGACATAACCTTTCCAGCTTGTAAACTAGTAACGAAATCTGTTATCTCTTATAATAAACCAGATTTTAAAAGGTGTGATTATAATAAAATAATAATGGACCTAAATTCTAATGACTGGCTGAGTTTATTTAATAGCGATGCATCCGTTGATGATTATACACACATCTTGTATGACGTGTTAAACAATTCGATTAGGAAACATGTCCCGTATAGAAATGTAAAAAAATACAGGTTTCCACCATGGTTCACACGCGGCACTATTAAATGTATCAACGAAAAACAAAGCTCATACTCGGTGGAAAAAATATAACAATAATTCAGATTGTAATACATTTTCATTATTAAGGAAGCGCAGTAAACAGCTTATCAAGACAGACTATAATCAATACATAGTGCGTCCGGAAAGTCAAATAAAATCAAATGTTAAAAAATTCTGGTCGTTTGCGCAGCAGAAAAAGAAAATTAATACCATACCCACTACCATGTACTTTAATGACAAACAGTCATCTGATAGTTCTGTAATATGTAACATGTTTATAGAACATTTTCACTCGGCCTACGAACCTGAGGTTGTTTCTACTCCCCCACATTGGGATGTGTACAAATTTAGTAAAAATTCTGATTTACACACTTTTAAAATAACCCATGACGAGTTAATGGAAGCACTCAACAAATTAGATGTTACTAAGGGTGCTGGTCCTGACGGGATTCCTCCAAGTTTTATATATGAATGTCGCGAAGCACTAATAGGTCCATTGCTTACCATTTACAATAAAGCTCTAGATGAGGGTTGTTTTCCATCGATATGGAAAAAGGCATTTATAACCCCTATTCTTAAGAATGGTGATAAAAATAATGTAAAAAATTATAGACCGATATCCATACTTCATACTTTTGCAAAAATTTTAGAATCTATAATTTCCAAGCAACTTTTTTTCAAAATAAAAAATCATATCGACAAGTTTCAACATGGATTTTACACTGGGCGGTCTACAGTAACTAATTTGATATCATTCACGCAAGATGTTACTGATCAAATGGATAGTAGAACTCAAGTGGATGCTGTGTATACCGATTTCTCTAAAGCATTCGACAAGGTCTGCATCCAACTTCTGGTTCTTAAATTGGAGAGGATTGGTATAGGCGGTATGTTACTAAAATTTCTTCATTCATATCTGACATCACGTCACCAGTGCGTTGTGGCAAACAACCAACAATCAGATTGGTTCTTAGCAAGCTCCGGTGTTCCGCAAGGTTCACATATAGGCCCTTTGCTCTTTATTATATTTATCAATGATATCTCAGACTGTTTTAAGCATTCTAAATTTTTACTGTACGCAGACGATCTGAAAGTCTACTTGCCTATAAATTCAATAAATGATTGTCACTTTTTACAACAAGATTTGGATAGACTCTCTAATTTCTGCCGTAAAAATAAACTTTCACTAAATATAGATAAGTGCAGCAAAATCTCTTTTACGCGTAACAGAATAATTATCAGTAACGCTTATCATCTAGATGGTCAAATATTGAAAAGTGAGGTTATTGTCAAAGATCTCGGTGTTACCCTTGACACAAAAATGACATTTGAAACGCATATAAATAATATTGTTAACAAAGCGTGTCGTAACCTAGATTTCATCCTCAGATTAACCAGAAACTTTAAAAATCCTTCATCGTTAATTTTACTATTCAATTCTTACGTTAGGAGTCATTTAGAATATTCTGCAATTATTTGGGCTCTGTTTTACCATAAATATACAGCTCGTATCGAACGAATTCAAAAAAAATTTATTAATAGTTTAAACTATAGATTCAATAGATATTTATACCATACGCCTTATGAATCAAACCTCAGCTTTTATGATTTACATCTGCTAACAAAAAGAAGGTTGATCACTGAGCAAATTTTTCTTTTTAAAATTTTACATGGCGTGATTGATAGTGAGTTCTTAGTCGGAGCCTTGTGTTTTAACGTTCCTGTATACCCTGTCCGAAACCCTCCTCTATTTGCTTTAGAACATTGTAACACCAATCACGGTTTAAATGCTCCAGTCACAAGAATTATGCGTAATTACAATAATTACGTACACAGCACCAACCTGGATATATTTAGCTATAGTCTTAGAAAATTTAAACGCTATTTAATGCAAATGTTTTAACATTGAATTTGTTAAGTTTAAAATTTGTAGAAACATCTTATTTGTATTATGTTAAATATTGATTATTTTAGTCTTATACTAGTTTTTTAGCTTTATAGTCATTTATTTTTTACTACATCAAAGCTATTAATAATTAAGTTTGAATTTGTAAAATTCCGTTGTCACTGCAGTATTATAAAGTTGTGGCACCTTCATTGGAAGATTTATACCTTCTGTTTGGTGTCCTTTATTGTAAATAAATAAATAAAATAAATAAATCCTAATCTAAGCGACGTAGAACGCTTTCTGCACCTAAAAGGTAGTCTAAAAAGTACAGCAAGCGAACTAATTGCTAATATTGCTCCTTCAAACGAGAATTACCATATAGCAATTAATCTACTTCGCAAAAAATTTAATAACGCTAAATTGATTATACAAAATCATATAAAGGCTATTTTTGACCTTAAACCTATTCTAAAATCATCCTAGACGAATATGTATCGTTTCTATTTTTTAAAAATGTCTCGGTCTGCGCGGCTGTTGTACTATTCTAACAAAACTAATTAATAAAGTAAGTGTTAATACGTTAACCGAGCACGCGTTGTTTTTGTTCTACTTACATGTCCAATCGAAGTGTTTCTTTTGCTAAAATAACTAGTGTTAATAAACTAAAAGTTAAATCAATATCAGAAAGAATATGACTACCAATCCTATTTGTGAAGTAACAGACTCTTTCGTGTTCACTATACTTATACTAATTATAACTGCGATGTTTTAAGGATATAAAACATAACTTCAGACAAGCATAAACAGTACTCTTTCAGTATTTTGAGTGTAAACATTCATAAAACCGTATTGCGGTTACGGCATTCTTAATAATGCAATTGATCGCTTGTCACGATATTGTTTACGATCGATTTACGAACTTGGAAACCCGACATCGCGCAAATAGGCGTCTAGCTGAAGCGGCATATAAACGTCGTTGTGCTTCAGATGCATCATTAGGCGAAAAGCTTGCATTTTTAGCTGTAGGGTCTGCGATGACAACAAAAGTCAAACTAGGAATGGATTGTAAGGAAACGCGCTGTAAGCGCAACGTGGTCGACGTCTACGTACAGGAAGTACTATATCGTTGAAACGATTACTTCGCGTTATTTGGCATAAAATCAAAAGGCACTCGTCCTACCGAACTAATACAAGCTGCTAAACTTGTAGTATCACCTATAAAGAATATAGTCGACAAAGTTTGTAGTACACTACAAATAATTCCAGTACCTAAAACTGGTGGTGTTCTACCTTTAGAACCTATTTTTGCCGCAGTTTCTGCTATTGGAGCTCTTACCGATAGAGAAGCTGGAATTGCAAAAGCAGTCAACGATGCTAAACTTGAACAACAGCAATTTGAAGAAGCACAACGTCATAATAAAACACTAGAAGCTATTGCAATAGGAAAAGGATTCTATTTAAAACCGTATCGCCGTGGAGAAAAAAGGCTACAACAAAAAGAAAGACAAAATTTTCGATTACCCTACCTGTACAAGCATTGACCTACATTGAATTGTTTAAATACGTTAAACAATTACTAATACCCTAGAATAAAATTCGAAGTAGAACTGATTGTCTATTTCCGCTTTAATATTCTGTTTGTATCCTGCATTTTATTTGCATTATATAAAATTAAGTTGAATTTATGTTACTTGCTTTTAATTTTTTGTTTTATTTTAAATCAGCCAATAACAAAGAACCTAGCAACCTAGTGAAGTGATATATATATATATATATATATATATATATATATATATATATATATATGTGTATATTGACTGTTCTATAATAATTATATTAACGATATCGGGGATTTAGTCAGATTCGATTTGGATTCAAATTAAACTCCTTATAATCATTCAAGCTTTCGAAAATTTATTATTTTCTTCTTCAGGAAACTAGAAACTTTAACAATTAAACAACATTTTTATATAGGTTACTTACGATTAGTGAAGCTTAAAAATCTAAAGTGTATAATAACATTAAAGGTAAAAAATTAAAATTTAGGTGACAATTTTTATAAAACTACAGTGACATGACAGTTGATGTTAAAAATATAGCTAATCCTATAATAATAATAAATAAATAATCGCCTATAATTGCGCAATATATTATGGATGACCTGTTAGATAGCTGCCTCACAAAATTTCATTTTGAGATTCCTTTCTTTAAGAAGTATGTCGATGATTTGATTTGTTGCGTTCCGTCAGATTGTGAAGATCAGGTACTCCAAATATTTAACAGCTACGATCCATCCATTCAATTCACCATAGAAAAAGAAACGAATTGTTCAGTTCCTTTTTTAGACATGCAAATAATACGCAGAGGTAATACTTTAATTACAGACTGGTACAGAAAACCAATATCCTCTGGAAGATATCTAAATTATCACTCCTTTCACCCGATGCATATGAAAATCAACGTAGTTCTTGGCTTAAAAAGAAAAATAGAATCAGTTTCACACCGCACGCTAAAATACAAAAATTTATTAATACTCAAAGACCTACTACTTAAAAATTCATATCCTAGTACACTCATCAATAAACTACTTTTCAACACCCCTACATACACGAACACCTCTTCAGACACTACAAGAAGTAGTACTATTCCAAACCAAAACACAAACCTCACAGTTCCTACAACATACATATCACTACCGTACATAGACAGGTTAACTGATAAATGTAAACGACTTTTTAAAGACTTAAAAAATATCAGGTTTAGCATAAAACCAATGTTAACTTTGAAAAAAGTATTGTATACCAATCTTAAAGATCCTGATACAAAACTTCGACAATCAGGAGTCGTTTACAGTATTCCCTGTCAAAACTGTGAAGGAAAATATGTAGGTCACACATCAAATTGGCTGTCTACTAGATTAGCTTCTCATAAAAGCGACTGCAATAGAAATAAAAAAACATGTGCACTGGCATCTCATGCAATTGAAACTGGACACATAATAAACTACGATGGTACTAAAATTATTTATATTGAAGATAATTACAAAAAACGATTGTTTCTGGAAATGATTGCCATTTCTTTGGAAGAAAACTCTTTAAATAAAAAAACTGATACCCAAAATTTAAGTAACATTTATTCATACCTTTTGACCATAATTAAAAATACCAAAAAATCCAAAACCTTACCTAACTTTAGATGACTAATTGTAATTCTCTAAAGAAATATTTTATTTTATGATCTGTATTAAACGCATCAATTAAACTAAATTGTAATCTAGGATTAGCTATATTTTTAACATCAACTGTCATGTCACTGTAGTTTTATAAAAATTGTCACCTAAATTTTAATTTTTTACCTTTAATGTTATTATACACTTTAGATTTTTAAGCTTCACTAATCGTAAGTAACCTATATAAAAATGTTGTTTAATTGTTAAAGTTTCTAGTTTCCTGAAGAAGAAAATAATAAATTTTCGAAAGCTTGAATGATTATAAGGAGTTTAATTTGAATCCAAATCGAATCTGACTGAATCGATATCGTTATTATAATTATATTATATATATATATATATATATATATATATATATATTATATATATATATATATATATATATATATATATATTGTATAGTAAATATCCGGTCGTAGTCAATCTGGGCAATTAGATAACTCTTTTAATCAGTTCAAGCTTTCGAAAAATTTTATTTTTTTCTTCAGGGAGACTATAATTGCAGGATTACAAAAATGTTAATATGTTAATTCTACTTACGATTATATGAAACTATCTAGTACATGCCTGGAGCATGATAATAATTAGGATACGACGACACACTTGGTAAGTACGTTCAAAACACATAATACAGTTAACATAATAATTAATTAAGGTGGCTGATTTCTAAAACAACATTAACGGACAATTTAAAAATTATAAGTTACATAGGAACCAGTCAAGATATAAAATACTACTAACATATAAACTTTGCAGTGGATAACTATAGATAAAAGTTTGTATTGCACTAAAACAAGTATAGATTAAGACCAAACAAGCACAACATAAAATGAGGTTCACTGGTTAACTAGATGTACGATACGTAGTGTTCTTAATAACAGAGATCAGATGGGAGTAAATATTATTTAGGTTTTGCGTGTCAGTTTTTTGTTGATAGGATGGTCTTGTTAAAATATTGCGACCATTTCGAAGAAAATGCGTTTTTTGTATTGGCTTTCCCTAAAGACAATTTTAGCGTTGTTGTAATCGATTGTGTGTTGGGTCTCAAGAGCATGAGAAACTAATGCACAGGTTTTGGTGTTCCTATTGTAGTCACTTTTGTGGGAAGTGATCCTAGCTGAGAGCCACCTGGATATGTGGCCTACATATTGGCCCTAGCAATTTTTACATGGTATACAGTAGACGACACCCGACTGTTGCAGTAGGGGGGTACGGTTTTTTAATTTACTAAAAAGCACCTTGTTGAGAGTTAAAACAAGTTTCTTGATTAAAGTTATTCCTTCAATGTCGTTTAGAATATGACACAATTTAGCTGTAAGATTTTCCACATACGGGAGGGGAATGAAGATCTTGGAATTCGTGTTAGCGGTTGAAATCAGATTGGGTCCAGGGGTGGGCTGATTGATGTGAGAAAGGGTATTAAAAAGCAGTTTGTTCAATTACGAAGAAGTAGGTCTCTTACAATAAGAAAATTTTTGTGCTTCAGAGTTCGATGTGAGATGAGTTCTACTCTTCTATTCAAGCCCAAAACAAGGTTTATTTTTATATTAATCGGATGGAAGGAGTAAAAATTAAGGTATCTACCTGAAGAGCAGGGTTTTGTATACCAATCGGTAATCAGATTATCGTTATTACGGATGATGAGCATGTCTAAAAAAGGAATAGTACTGTTCACTTCTTTTTCAATGACAAACTGAACGTTAGAGTTGTAGTTATTAAAAATCAGAAGTATCTGGTCTATACAATCTGACGGAACACAACAAATCAGGTCGTCAACGTATTTTTAAAAAAACGGGGGTCAAAAGATAGTTGAGGGATACAGAAGTCTAAAAGGTCATCCATCACATATTGAGCAAAAATCGGAGATACACTGGCTCCCATAGGTGTACCCAGTATTTTCTTGTAAAACTTGTGGTCAAATAAAAAATAGTTAGTGTCAAAAAGAAAATCAATGAGGTTCAAAAATTGCTTTTGGGTTATATTGCAGTGTGAATGTATACTCTGCCAACGGTTAACGACACTTTGTTTAACTAGTTCTACAGGTATATTGCTGAACAGAGAATCCACGTCAAGACTAATAATAACATGATCAGTAGGGACTTGAAAATCATTGACGAAATTAGCAAAATGAAAAAAGTCTTGAACGAAATACGGATTGTTGGTGTCATATGATTTGGTAAGTATGTCGGTAATTAAGCCAGAAATTTTAGAGTTCAGAGCATTGATAGAGGAAATTATGGGACGAAGTGAAAGGGTCGGTTTATGAATCTTTGGAAGCCCGTAAAATTTAGGAAAGCAGGCATTATAAATCATTAGATCTTTGGCTTGCTCTGAGGTAATGTTCTTATTTTTCTTCAAGTCAGTAACTAGTTTATTGAATTTTTGTTGTATTGTACTAGTAGGATCTTTTCCAAGAGGAGTATAGTATTTTTTATCCGAGATAATGTCAGAGGATAATTTTATGTAATTGTCCTTCTCCAATAACACCGACACATTACCCTTATCGGATTTAGTTAGAATAAGATTGGCATGCTCTTTCATGAATGTGGAAGACTTGATCACATAAAATTATCCTCTGACATTATCTTGGATAGAAAATACTATACTCCTCTTAGAAAAGATCCTACTAGTACAATACAACAAAAATCCAATAAACTAGTTACTGACTTGAAGAAAAATAAGAACATTACCTCAGAGCAAGCCAAAGATCTAATAATTTATAATGCCTGCTTTCCTAAATTTTACGGGCTTCCGAAGATTCATAAACTGACCCTTTCACTTCGTCCCATAATTTCCTCTATCAATGCTCCGAACTCTAAAATGTCTGGCTTAATTACCGACACACTTACCAACTCATATGACACCAACAATCCGTATTTCGTTCAAGACTCTTTTCATTTTGCTAATTTCGTCAATGATTTTCAAGTCTCTACTGATCATGTTATTATTAGTCTTGACGTGGTTTCTCTGTTCAGCAATATACCTGTAGAACTAGTTAAATAAAGTGTCGTTAACCGTTGGCAGAGTATACATTCACACTGCAATATAACCCAAAAGCAATTTTTGAACCTCATTGATTTTCTTTTTGACACTAACTATTTTTTATTTGACCACAAGTTTTACAAGAAAATACTGGGTACACCTATGGGAGCCAGTGTATCTCCGATTTTTGCTCAATATGTGATGGATGACCTTTTAGACTTCTGTATCCCTCAACTATCTTTTGACCCCCGTTTTTTTAAAAATACGTTGACGACCTGATTTGTTGTGTTCCGTCAGATGTATAGACCAGGTACTTCTGATTTTTAATAACTACAACCCTAACGTTCAGTTTACCATTGAAAAAGAAGTGAACAGTACTATTCCTTTTTTAGACATGCTCATCATCCGTAATAACGATAATCTGATTACCGATTGGTATACGAAACCCTGCTCTTCAGGTAGATACCTTAATTTTTACTCCTTCCATCCGATTAATATGAAAATAAACCTTGTTTTGGGCTTGAAAAGAAGAGTAGTGCACTTTCCCTCGTATGTTAGGCAACATACAATGCTATTCCTGCCTTGCTGTCAAAAAATTAATAATTGGGCAGTGAATGATTCAAGCACCTAAAGGCCTCCCAGTATGCAATTTAACTAGTTAATTAAATAAATAATAATTACAAAAGAAAGGTATTCAATAAACAAATAACTATATACCTTAACCTAAGTAAACCTGTAATTCGTCGAAGTTTTGTTCCCCCGCAGCGCATAGATTGGTCGGGTCCTCTGGGACTAAATTAGCTGCAGTAACAAGAACTCGATCTGTATCGCCTGATGCAACCCCCGTCGACAAGCTTAATATTTCCCACAGAATTAAACCACAATTTTCAGCAGCATAAAGCAATTGATTTTGCACGACGTACATAGGAACTAATTCCTTGACATCAAAGAACCACTTTCCAAGTGGTTCCTCCCTTAATAATTTATAATATTGGATTTTGCTATTCAGGTGTTGCACCAAATCAGATAACCAATAATCAAACATACATGTGCATAATGTCTCTCCCAATATGGAATTATTTAAACCAGGCAAATCTTCTACCAATTCACTAAAGAGATTTTTCCTGAATGAGAAAAGGCTGCCCCCAAGGTGTTTTATTTAACAGAATCTACTTTCGCGAAACACTATACTGAAAGTAATAGGGCTTACCTCTTCAGAGACTTGCACTCGAACTACGACTATTCCGATGATAACAAAAGAGAAAATGGTGTGTGTGCATTCCATTATATACGCTGTTGATAAGGATGGCCGGTATCACAATCCAATCCACAAATTTCGAGTTGGAGGTTAGCACCAACAAGGTACAATATTCTAATATAACCAAGGTCGTCAATACAGATGTGTTAATTAATAACACCTATTAGATCCACTTAAAACAGAATAAACCATTATTTATTTCTTGTAAACAAACTTGACACCGCAATCTGACATCTCCCAGAATAATTAAACTACATTGAACTATATATTGACATAACTGGAAGGGGCAGACCGCTTGCATGAAGCTACAGTTTTTGTGTCAGGGGCAATAACAAGGATAGACGATACTGCGGGGGATTGATATCGCTCTCTAACATACATGGCAGAGGGATTTAAGCAAACGATTAATTGTGCGTATTCGTGTTTTATCTTACCCACTTAAAGTTGTTAAGTATTTACTTGAATTTATATTTAGCCCATATTGTTGAGATTGTATTGTTTGAAAGAAAGTGAAATTTATGTCATTAAAAGTGATTTATATTAGTATATTAAAATATTAAATCACTGCATTGCATTTGGGTGTTCCAATGAGTATAATCTTTTGAGAAGTATGCAATTTCATACGTAGTTGTAGTAACATATAGGTATTATATGTTAAATTTTTATTTTAATAATATTTTACTGGTTTCCTTTTAAATGTCCTGAAATTTTGCAATTATGGGTTAATGCTATACGGAGAGATAAATGGTATCCTGCAAAATGTAGTAGGCTTTGTAGTAAACATTTTTTGGAACTAGACTACCAAATTAAACCTGGATGCACAAAGAAAATTTTAAAACCGGATGCAATGCCAACCATTTTTGATTTTCCAAAGCACTTGCAAAAGTCCGCTCCGTCTAACCGACGATTATTAAACCGCACTGTAGGTATATTTAAATATGCTGTTTTTGTATAGCTTTGAATTATAGGCTGCTATTCAGAATATTGCTTTACCATCTGCTAATATATTAGAAATGAATGTAGATGCCCCATGTTGCTCTGCTAAGGTGGATATCGGTACACAAACCAAAACAGGAAATACCTATATCAATAATGGTGTTTATCGTCAACATCAAAGAAAGTTAAAAATTCTGAAACAGAAATTGAGACGGAGAGATTTAAAAATGGCAAATATAAAAAAATTGGTAGCAGAACTATCAAAAAGAGGTTACAACAATGAAAATTTGGATGTTGTTTTGAGAAATTATTTATTTAAATATGCTATTAATAGTACACAATGTCTTTAACATTTATTCATAGGTTTTCCTTTGGATTTCGTAATGAACCAAAACTTAATCAGACGTTATCCAACAAATCGCAACGACGATTGACACCATTAATGAAACAATTGGTTCATACATTATATTTCTATTCACCTAAAGCATATAATTTTGTAAGGACTCACTTTCATTTACCAAACCCTCGTACAATTAGAAGATGGTTGTGTAAATTGGACTGTCAGCCTGGATCTTTATCTGAGATATTTGATTTCTTGAAAGAAGAAGCAATAAAGAAACCGGAACTGAAAACTCTAGTCTCATTTTTGATTCTATGGCAATAAGAAAGCAAATTATCCGGGATGATAAGCAAAGTCGTTTCACCGGTAGGGTCGATTTTGGAGGTGCTATTGATACTGATTTTGATTCGGAAACTAATGTTTATTATTTGCTGGCTAGTTGTTATATATTAAAATTGGCCAGAAATGCATTTGCTGAGGTTGGATTTATGTCGGATAAAAGTAATATTTCCTGGGAATATTTGAAAAGGCTGGAAGAGGTACAAGATGTGCAACAATTACCTTTGGCAAATTCGCTTACAACGGCACATGTTTATTATAAAAATAAAATAATGAACGTGCGTTTAGCAGCACAACTACTTAGCAGCAGTGTAGCAGATGCGATAGAATACCTACAAAAAGTTTCAGATTCAAATTTTTATGGCTGTGAAGCAACCATTGAATTTGTGAGGATTATTGATAGATTATTTGACATATTAAACTCGAGAAATCCTTTTGGGAAGGGTTTTAAAGCACCAATACAACCTCGTACGATTACATACTTTACAGAGATTTTTGAGAAAAGTTCCATATATTTTAGGTCATTGTATGCGGACTCAATTCCAATTTTAAATCATGGAAGGAAAACTTTTGCACTTGGTTTTCTGATCAATATGAAAAGCATGCTCAACTTGGCAAAAGAACTGTTTGCCTTAGAAGAATTTCATCTTGAGTATTTACTTACATACAAATGTTCACAGGATTATCTTGAATTGTTTTTTTCTTGCATAAGATCCAGAAGTGGCTGAAACAATAATCCCAACACAAACAAATTGAAATGGGCACTAAGGCAATTATTATTTAAAAATTCAATAAAACCAAGTACAAATACAAATTGTGGAGATTATGGCACATATTGTACTCCAGCATTTGAATTTAGGTCCGAAAAATGAACCATTAACGATGGATATAATACAGACGACGATTTCGATGATGACATTTTATCATTAATTAATAGGAGCGAACTTACAGACTATCAAGAAAATGTCGTGTAACATTTCGGGTTACATAGTTCGCAAATTAATTAAAACTATCAACTGCAGTGACAGCGTCGAAATTTTAATTTATCGGCCTAACATTTTTAATGAACATAATTATGCTGCTGAAAATAGAAATTAGAAAAAGTTTATTGAAATCATAAACCGTGGGAAATTATACAATGCTTCTGAAACTGTATACAAAATTGTAAATTTCTTAGAAAAATCCGTTAGATTGTTTTCCGAAGAAGAATTACGCAAAACTAGTAATCTTGAAAGAAAATTGCAAAATATGGCCATATGTCAATTTTCTGCTAATTTACATTTATTTATGCCCAAACATCCAATTTGAGAAGAACACGTGACAGAGGATTTGCATGAGCTTAAAATAATTAGAAGTATTTCCAATATTTATATCAAGTGTGAAATGCACCATAAGGCAAAGTTATTAACATCCAAGTTGCACGGAAAAGATGCTAGTATAAGACAAAAATTTTCCAAATTTAAGAATTGTTAATATGGATATTTAAAGTCAAAGTATATATTTCTTTAAGTATTATATTTTATTGTATGGATAATAAATAAGAAAATTGCTTAAATCAGAAAGTAGAATAAAATAATCAATAAAATGTTCAAAATTACTTTGCAGCTCCTGTAAATGCAATGTGTAAGAGAGAGACAACAACCCCCCAGATTGACCGGTTGCATAACCTGACCATTTGCCTCAGTATATTCAAACTTCGAGTCCCTTCCAGTTATGTAAATATATAGTTCAATGTTAAACTATAAATGAAATGACAGTATCTCGCAACCTATCAACGAATTATAGGATTTAACCTAACCCTAAATATAATAATAAACTGTCATAGAATAAATTGCAACAACTCACAAATGACACGTTACACTCTATAGCCAGTTAATTCATCGCTCTTTGCTCCCCACCAGCGCCCAACAAAGAAAACCGTCACTGATCATAAAACCAACATTCAGGATAACTATTTTCGCGTTTTTTATTATCAGGTTCTTCTACGGAGATCTTTTTGACGCTGGGTTACGGGTTATTCTCACTAACCACTTGCGACAGTGTTAATTATGGCAGACTACTTTACCTCTTCTATACCACTCCTTTGAAGGATACAGCGCAATTACTCCAAGTTCTAATTTCTTTGAGATTCTCATCAAAAGACGCTTCCTTGTTTTGATCGTTGTCGTATCCTTTCTTTAAATAAAAGAAATTTTAAGCAGTCGCTTAGTTTTCAGATTTTAATCGCACTATCGCTAGGGTTTTCCGCTTTATCCGTAAACTGAAAATTCTAGCAGAAAAATTTTAACGAATCATTGTTCGCTAGATAACTATATAACGCGTTGGTTCCTGTTTGGGCAACAGTTATTCCCTACCTAACTCCTTGTTGATCCTTTTCTAAGTCACAAAGACTTAAACGGGGTTGTTGCTCTTATGATGGAACCACAAAAGTATTATTAACTTTATCGTTGTTCGTAAGCGTGGAGTGTTTTCATTTAATTGGGACAGTGATATAAATTTCAGCATCGTTATAAAGCTGTATAAACTTTTTTTAACTTTTGTTTTGAAATCTTTGCAGTCTAAAAAGATTTTGGTTTTGGTGTGGAAAGTATTTATCTCGTTAAAGCTCTAACAGGAATTTTAAATTAAAATAAACTCTAGGTAGTTATACAATAGAAGTATACAGCAGATGTATCGTGTTTTAGAAAGGTCTTGACACAAACATTTGTTACGTGCCGAAATCGGCACTAGACATTAGTTAAGTTTTAATATGTGAGAATTTCGCGCCGACGCGTGTGGAGAAGAAGAAAGTGGGGAATTTCCGAAAGACGCGTTGGAACTTGCCTCCGAAACGCGAAAAAGAGTGGTTGTGTGGTATCTTATCGTATCTTTTTGATTATGTAGGTCCCTTTTGCCCTTATCGTTCCTTATAACCAGTTCCCGTCGTTCCCGCTACATAGGAAAAAGACCATCAAATTTGGGTACAACCTGGCTCAAGAGTTTCCACGACCCGACAAAAATTAGTCAAGGCAGCCCATACCCGAGAAATATTAGCGAAGCCACGCACAACCATCGTGGAGTGATCCTGAAGAAAGCCGCCGCCATCATGAAGTAATTCTGAAGGAAGCTTTACATGTTCACGTGAGTGCCCCCTTTAGGGGTTTTCTTTAAAATTTATTTCCTTTAAGTTTTGTGTAATTACGTGCCATAGTTTGCATATTGTGTGACGTCATCGAAATTTGCGCGTCAATTTTCACATTATGTAATATCGTTACCAACTGCCATTAGTGGCGCATGAATCACGTCGACGGGACTATAATAATGGCGCATTCAACGTGGTTTTTGGTTGTTAATACCTTTTCGTTTGTTTTTATACTTTATAATGTATTAATTAACGATATCTATAGTTTTTTCATTTAAAAAAAATATAATTATCATCATTTTTAATATCTATTAACTCATAAAAATTTAGGGTGGCAGCTCTGAAACTTACTGTAGAATAACCTAAAATGGCATGACAGCTGTTATCTTAATTTAAAATAAACCGCCATATTGACTATTGATTTTCTGGTATATTTTTTCTTATATATAATATTTTGCTAATCCAATTAATTCTCTGTAACTTTAAAAGTAGTGTGCTTTCTAACTTGAATTGTCTTAAATAAGTGCCTGGTTTGTTTGGAATGGAACTAAAAGTGTTTTTTTTAAGAGTAGTTATTAGATAATATAGCCCAGCTTTCGTATTTAAAGTGGATACAATTTCGCTTGTAAGTACATTTAAATATAAATAATTAATTAATTCATGCCTTATTCATTGTCCCTTATGGAAATTGTTTGGTTAATAATATATTAAACATTATAATATGCCTGTTTTTTTGAACTCAACTTTTAAAACTGTTTCTAAATCATGTATAAACACTATCTTGTTTTGATACCGTTTTGAAAGTGTTTTTTTAATAATTTAAATATTTAGCTATGACTTACAAATCCCTTTTAAAGAAAACTTTGCGATTTAAAACAGTTACCGCAATTAACTGAGTTTTTAGTATGTCTTTTAATGCGTTATAGTAACGTAACCTTGTTATACTTTTCCCTTTAAACACTATCTTGCTTTGATATCGCTCTAAAAATGTTTCCTTAGTAATTTAAATAGTTGTAATCTACAAATACTTTTTTAAAAAAACTTTACCTTCAAATACAGTTAACGCAATTATCTAACCATATCCTTTACCTTTCAAAACGTTGTAATAAACTGAATTTCTATATATCCGCTCCTTTAAATACTGCAATAATGAAGTTGTCGTTAACGTTTTATATTTAAACTCATTTACGATAGTTGTTGATAATTTCCGCGATATTGAGTGAATATTTTAATAATTTGAAATACTGTTTCTTTATACACATATCGTAGAATATTTCTTTTGTATAGCAAGTATGATTTTGTCTTGATTGCATATTTTTTAGATATATCGATATTTCAACGCAGCATTTTAAGATCTATTAAACGAGATTTACTGTCGAATTTGGTCGCCCAGCTGTATATAAGTCTAGACGAGACCCCATTAAAGGGCCGGTCGCTCAGCTTTACGTAACTCTAGACGAGAGTTTGGTTGGTAAGTTGTCGTTTTAGCAATTTGTAAATCATTTTTTTTAAGAATGATGTTGAAAATTTTCTTTATTAGTTTGGGTGGAACTCAAAACGAGAGCTTCTCATCCTAGTAAATATATGTGTGGTAACGAAAATATATTCTATAGCACCATTTTTGCAAGAATCGCATCAGTATAATTTTATTCTGTGGTATTTAATTTTCGTGTTTGATACTATTATACCTAAAAGAAACAATTCTATAATGAAACAGGAAATCATGTTCGCTTAAATAACTTAAATGCTTTGCACAGAGATATTTAATAATAATATACATTCAAGAAACGTATTTATATGGGGTCTAGTCGTTTGTGTTGCCTAACTTGCAGGCGGATTATTCCCTTTCATTCGTTAGAATTAGAATAGCGCGTGCGTGAATACGGTCACGGGGTGATGCGTCACGCAGATAAAATCCCGTACTGGAACGGAACGAACAACGAGGTCGGCCATTGCTTTTGAAAATGTAGTCGAGTTTGCATTGTACTTAACGCATGGGTTTTCAGGCCTTGCATAAGTGGGGCCTCCGGATAGGAGTGCTATGATAAAGACAGGGGGGCGGGTCGCCTTGGGACACAGCGGAGCTTCTCACTCCTGTGACACCGGCAAGGCACTGGACCACGCCGCTCCTTGAATTGGTTTGTGTCGGAACTTGTTAACGGTAAGATCGCATTAACCAAATTATTTATAAAATATTTTTATTCTTTTAGCGCATGATGGAACAATATATTAAAATGATGTAATAACATAATAATATAGTAGGACGGTGATATATTCGAATAAGAAGATTGGAACACTACTCGTTTATCAAGGCAACTACAGCTGTTGTTTAATATTCTGTTACAACTATTTGATAAGCAGATTTCAGAGGACGTGCGTCGCAGGGATGACGACCTCATCATATACAGGTATCAAACCTTTTTTTGTTATGTTTGTGAGACCTCGAGTATGCTCACATAAATAGTATTCAGGGATTGTTTGGTCAAATTAAATTTTGTGCATAAAGAACAGCGTAGGAGAATATTGTCACGAAATGCTATTGTAATAATTTTGTAAGATTTGCAGAAATTCACTTGTTAAAAAGATGAGACTTCAAAGTCCATTTCCTGTTTTCTAGAAAATTACTTGCAGATGTTAAATTTTTATAAGCTCCTAATACCTGAATTAATTGAAAAGTTGTTTGTCAAAGTTAACTGCACGTGATTCAAATTTTTTTTAAGAAATAATTTATGAGAAACATATGTGAGCCAATAATCAGATCTAGGTATTTGGTGTCAAAACTTGTTATAAAATATTATTAACTTAAGGTCTTGTTATGTCAAGGCAGATGTATAGAGAAACCAATTTTATTAGTTCATTTTTGTAAACATATTTAAAAAAAAATCAAGAAAGAGAAACTATATTAAATTTCATTTTTGGACTCAAGTTTTTTATTCCATGCATAATTAATTTTTACTAAAAGTTTTTTTAAAGAAAATAAATCTTTGAATAATGAAAGTATACGAATGCTGAAGTAATTTAAAAAGCACAGGTATGCTACAACTCATTCGTTCTAGGTATTCATTTTTGATTTAAATATCTTTGGTGTGGTAATCTTAATATTATCCACCTGTAATTATTAGTCTGCCTTTTTATTAGAAAGTACCAACTGTGTCTTTTTATTAGAAAGTTTGTTGAGTATTTTTTTTCCAGGATCATCGAGATCGAAGAGGTCGTAAGTATGTTCCAGAAGTTTCCAGATACATTAGTTCAGTAAGTTGTAAGTTTTTATTGTGTTTACATCCCGTGAGTTTCTGTATCTTCTCATAGGAGTAATGAATCTTTAGTGTTATTGTTCATACAGATACAGTGGCGCTCAACCCATTTTCTTTTTGTTAGTTTTGTAACAATTTTATTTTTGCAGTAGGAGAATCCATTCATTAAACGTACAATGAATAGTAAAATACCTTTATTAATTAAAATAAATATTCAAGTAACAATCAAACTTTTATAGTATTATAATATCAAGGATTATTAGTCGAGTTGTTTCCGAGTTCGGTGTAATTTCACAGCCACTGGCGCGCGCGTGAGAGGTTCGAGAACTAAAATCCGGAACCTCCCACCATACAAGAAAGCAGCGAGCGCACTCGTCGATAGTTAAAAGTAGCGTCAAGATGCATTCTAAGAGAATGGCGAGTGACCTCCGAGTCGCTCTATGTTTGTGAAACACTTCCTGAGTAACGGTTAGTACCTAATCCACATTTTGTATATTCGTTGTCATATTAGCTAATTTACAAAATTTATTTAGCGCAACGACCCATTTGAACTCGCAACGACCCATTTGAACTCGCAACGACACATTTGAAATCCCAACGAGAAATTAGAAAACTGCATGGATAACGTATATATCGCACACCACGTCGAAAATCGCAACTGTAAAATTTGAGACAACATGATCCCTTTGAAGTTACAATTTAGAAAGCTTAATTTGTTGGCTACGCAATGAAAAATTATTTTAGTAAATAAATTTAGACAACGGAAGATTACGTTACAAAGTAATGCTGCCGTGATCCAAGTAAGGAACCCGCTTTGCTCCTACACCTGTGTTAAAGCATGGAAAGCAAGTATAATTAGTTGCTGTTCCCGCGCTGCGAGGTAATTTCCATTACATCAAGGGACAACTGCTGCTCTTGGGTTCGTAATAGAATTAAGATTTCCTGAGTACTTTCCTTCTGAAAGTACATTATTTCATTTTGTTTGTTAGACGTACAAAAATTGTTATTCAGTTTACCTGTAAATAAGCTGGTTTTCCCCAGTATTAAATTTGCTTTCACTTAGCTTCGTAAATACGTGATCACACGTGGCTTCAACGTAATTTAACAGCTGCTATTACATCACCTGTTTGTTTGTTCACTATTGTCAACAATTGCCCAATGGCTAACACATGTTTAGCATTTTAGTACAACCACTATAGATAACATTAGAGAATATCTTGGTGATTATTTTGACTTCAAACTAAATTTAAGTTTGTTAACCTAAAGAGAAAATTTCGTATATTCATTTGTAAATGACTCACACAGATCTGATTGGGTTATAAAGAAACTCTAGCATTTTTAGTTACATAGAATTATAAAATATTTGAGTAAGGATTAGTTGATAACCTTTACTACCAGTTTTGCAAGTACTTCAAATTTTTATTTTATTTAATTACAATGATACTTTATTTACTGAAACCAAGAAAATTCTTATTAGTAAATTAATATTCTTCATTTAAAGTTTTTTATTCTGATCTAGTCTGATCAGACTTGGTAAACAAAAAGCAATAAGAACTAAAATTTTATGATCCCATTATGCAGAAAATATTCTCTATACTTTTAGGTATACTTGAGGGACGCAAATAGTGTTCCCATTTTTATGTGACTTAATTATTATTCTTTCTTACAGGAACAGCGTCTTATTCTGTTAAGACAAGTTTGTGTATCAACAAAGGCGATCTCTTTTTTGGGTCTCCAAGTCCGCCCTTAAAAATAGCTATGCCCCTAAAATAAATCAATTTGGACTTGGTGGCGCCTGTTTGTTTTTTGTTAAGTGTAACCCTCCATAGATTTCGACTTACCCCCATTGCTCATAGCTCTACCCAAGGAATAGACCCTAGTTACGTCGGAAGACTTTGTTTTGCTGACCCCAACTTCTAGAGTCAGATGTATGTATTAAGAAGAGAGCATTAGTTAAGCTCAATTTAGGAAAGAATGTGACCGTTTGGGGTTAGCGATCAAGAAAATATAATACGTTTCACTAGCGCCCAACGCTTGGGGCTTCGAAATTTGTTTGATCAAAATTTATTTGGGGCTCGAAATTTGTTTGTTCAACGAGTAATTTGTTGAAATTCGTTCGTTCATAATTTAATTTAGCTCGAGGTTGTTTGTTCATAATTTGATTTGCCTTAGAATTTGTTTGTTAGAAATTAATTTGCTTCGAAATTTATTTGTTCTAAATTTAATTTGATTCGAAGTTTGTTAGCTCAAAATTTATTTTCCTTTGAAGTCCATTTGTCCAAAATTATTTTGCTCGAAATTTGTTTGCTTAAGGTTTATTTGACACTTAGATTTGTTTGTTTGCTTTTGATAAAAGATTGGTTGTAACGGTAATCCCCATACACTCAATTCGTTAATTTGGTCAAATTTACTTTTGACTTTAGTTCTGTTTTGACCCTTAAATTTTTTGATATTGTTTTGGCAAAATAATTTTACCAAAAACCTTTTTGATTTTACCTTTAGTAGTACGAATTTGTTTTGATAGCTTTTGTAAGATTCGGATTAGTTAGATTTATCGGTTTGATTCCATTAGGTTGTAGTAACCATGTCGGAAAAATTCCAAATTGTTTGTCTACTTAAAGAAGAATTGGAGTATGAACTAAGAATCAGAGGAGTGGTAAGTGAGAGGCCAGTGTTGGAGAAACGGAAAATTTTAGGTAGATTGTTAGCTAAAGAAATAGATAAGCCTGGTTGTTTGGTTGACCTTTCGTGTTATGAAGTAGATTTTGCAACGGAAAGTAAAGAAATTTCAGTTTCAGTCGAGTCAGTTCGTAATATTGTGTCCGAGTTTGAGGGCGACTCATCAGACTCAATTTTAGAAGAGCTTGTTCAAGGATAAACCACCTTTCGGGACGAGCTAAGCGTATGAAAATCCCTTCAATAAATCCCGATCAAGCAATTAAGTTTAGAAATGAGACCGTAGCAACGATATTAACTCTTGAAGCTGAGTTGTACGATAAAATCAATAAAAGTACAGAGTCCACCTATTTAGATCGGTCCGTTGTAGTATCTCCTTTAGTTAGTGCACCTATCCATTCGACTTCGTATGTAACACCTTCAGTACCTTTAGGTTCATGGCCTGTAAAATTCTCAGGTGACCCCAAACAACTACATTCATTTTTAGATAGAGTTAGTGATTTAGCACAATCTCGTAAGGTATTCCGAAGCTGACTTATTTGGATCAGCATGTGAACTTTTGTGGGTGACGCTTTGGTTTGGTTTAGAACAGTGAAAAATTCTTTGCGAGACTGGAACTCCTTGTTAGAACGTTTAAGGGAAGATTTTCTACCTGGTTCTTCGGATGATGACATTTGGGAAAAGATCAGAAATCGTCGTCAAGGTAAAGACGAAAGGATTATTTTATTTGTCGCGCATATGCAAACCCTCTTTAGTAGACTGACCAACGAGCCAGCAGAAGTTACTAAAGTTAAAATGATTAGAAGAAATTTGGTTCCTGAATATATTTCGGCACTTGCATTGTCGGACATTCAAGATTTGTCGACCCTAGTAAATTTGTGTAAAGGTTAGAAGAAGCTTCTTTGATGAAACTAAACTCGGTTTTGGCGTCTTCTAATAAACCTAATAAGATTTGCAACCCTCTAAGCATCCATATGAGAACAAACATCCTGGGTTGAATGAGAAAGTTTATGCTGTTAAGAGTAGGGTGTTTCAGAATAAATTAGTCAATCCTCAAGTAACAGTAGCGGATAAGAGCTCTTTAGAGTCCTCGGTTTGTAATTCCTTTAGTCCCGATAAGAGGAATCATTTTGTTTGTTGGAATTGCTCCCGTAGTGGACATTGGTTTAGAGATTGTAGAGCAACAAAAAATTTTTGTTTTGGATGTGGTCGAAAAGGCGTTAAGGCAACGTCATGTCCACATTGTTCAAAAACCAGTAAGGCGGCAGGTACATAGTGGTCGGTATCCTGTTCCGCGTCATAAGGCTACAGTTATGATTTGTAAACAAGAAAAATACTTTAGTAAAGACGAGTGGTCGAGATGGCTTACAGTTGTTAAAAATTTTTGTCAGGACTCTTCGAAGCCTAAGAATAATACTCTGTTCATTGAGAAGCAGTGTGATAATCGACCCTACATTATGGTGAAATTAATAGATAGAGACATTACCGGTCTTCTGATTCGGGATGCACTACCTCAGTAGTAGGATCCTTAGCACTTTCAATTGTTAGAGAATTAGACTTGAAAATTTTAGTTCAGCAAAACAGGTATCACTACAGCTGATGGTTCAATAAAGTCTGTTGTAGGCTCAGTATATTTGCCAATTTGTATAGGTAATGATTGCCGCATCCTTAATGCATTAGTGGTTCCGTCCCTACCGCATACATTTATTTTCGGTAGTGACTTTGCAAAATTATTTGGTGTAGTTGCTGACTTTAGAAGTAATAATTGGTTTATCCAAAGCAATGTTGGGAACGACATAGGGTATATAGGTCCGTCTTCCATCCCTTTGAACACTGAAGATTCTTTATGTGGTTTACATGACCTCTCAGATGCTCAAAGTGCGCAAGCACAAGAGTTAATAAATTCATTTAGTGAGATTAGCAGCGACGATAGATTAGGACGAACTCACCTAATCGAATTGGACATAGACACAGGCAATGCCAAACCCTTCCACAAGAAACCATATGTCATGTCACCATATATGGGTAAGATATTGAATGAGGAATTGGACGACATGCTTAGACTTAAAGTTATAGAACCGTGTACTAGTCCGTGGTCCTCTCCAGTTTTGTTGGTTAAGAAGGCAGATGGAGAATATCGCTTCTGTTTTGATGGTAGAACCCTGAACGACTTAACTGTTCATGATTCGTACCCCTTGCGAACGTAGATAGAATTCTCAATATGTTGAGAGGTGCGAACTACATTTCGTCTCTGGATTTGAGAAAATCGTTTTGGCAAATCCTCTTAGTGAATCGTCTAAGGATAAGACTGCCTTCAGTGTTATCTCACGAGGACAATATAGATTTACATGCATGCCATTTGGGTTGAAGAATGCTGCGCAGACGCAACAACGTTTAGTAGATGTAATTTTGGTCCACGTTTTGAACCCCATGTATTTTGCTATTTGGACGACATAATATTATGTTCGTCATCTTTGAAGATCATCTAAAGTTATTAGTAGAGGTTAAGCAACGTTTAAAAGAAGCTAACCTTACCATAAATATAAGTAAATGTGAATTTTTAAAAACACTTAAATTTTTGGGTTATATAGTAGGTTCGAACTCACTTCGTACAGATCCCGATAAGGTGTCGGCGATGGTTAACTTTCCCGTCCGAAAACCACAACGGAAATTAAAAGGTTTATAGGAATGTGCAGCTGGTACAGGCGCTTTATAAAGAATTTTTCGTCTTTAGTTTCGCCTATTAATGACCTCATTAAAAGTAAGAAAAAAGGTCAAACTGTAAACTGGAGTGCGGAAGCAGAAAATTCATTTGTGCTAATCAAGCAAGCATTAGTTTCTGCACCTCTTCTTTCGCAGCCAGACTACTCGGCACCCTTTATCGTTGAGTGTGACGCAAGCAACACTGGGTTAGGAGCTGTGTTGATTCAGAATGTAAACGGAGAAGAGCGTGTAATTTCGTACGCAAGCAAAACCCTGAGCCGTACTGAGCGCAATTATTCCACCACTGAAAGAGAGTGTTTAGCGGTTATTTTTGCAATTGAGAAATTTCGTCCGTGGGTAGAAGGAGTTCGATTCACCGTTGTCACCGATCATTTTTCGTTACTTTGGTTGAGTAATCTTCAGAATCCAACTGGAAAACTCGCCAGATGGTCAGTTCGATTAAGGCAACACTCATTTGATTTGGTGCATAGAAAAGGAAAGTTCAATATAGTTCCAGATTGTCTTAGTCGTGGTGTTCCTTTAGAAAATCCAGAAGTTAACTTAGTAGAGATTAAACTTGATGCAGTAGACTTGTGGTATGAGTCTTTGAGAAAGAAAATTTTGTTGTCACCGAAAAGCTACCCACAATGGAAAGTAGAAGATGGGTTTATTTATAAGTTTATACCTTCCTTATTACCGCATTCGGCGAATGTTGTAGAGTGGAAATATTTGGTGCCAAAGTCTCAGCGCGTAGATGTCATTAAATCATGTCATGACCCCCCTTCAGCAGGACATTTTGGTTCCTTAAAAACTTTGTCTCGAGTCCAAGAATTGTATTATTGGCCAAAGATGATCTTTGACGTACGTAAATTTTGTAGGAAATGTTTGATTTGTGGTGCTCAAAAACCACCCAATAGAGGTCCCCTTGGAATGATGGGAAAGGAGAAAGAAGTTGGACTACCATTCCAAACCATTGCATTAGATTTGATGGGTCCGTTTCCTCGTTCCAAACGCGGACATAAATGGCTCTTAGTTGTTGGTGATTGGTTCTCGAAGTATTCGATTTTGCAACCTTTACGTAGTGCTACCGCACATTTGATCGAGAAGTTTTTGGAAGAAAAGGTATTTCTTGTCTACGGAGTACCACAATTTGTTATTTGTGATAATGGTCCACAATTAGTTGGACGTATTTTTAAAGCTTTGTGTGCAAGGTACGAAATTCAAAAAATTTGGTATAACGCTGTTTATGCTCCCCAATGCAATTTTGTGGAAAGAATCAATAAGACAGTTGGTACAGCAATCCGTACATACGTAGAAGAACATGATACGTGGGATGTTGAGATATCAAAGATCCAATACGCGATCAACTCAGCAAAACATGAGTCCACCAACTATTCACCAAATTTTTTAGTTTTTGGTCGTCAGGTACCTTTAAGTGGAAAAGCTTATAAGGATAATTTTATACCTGGTGAGGATGTTGATGTCGTCTCCAGTAGTAGACCTTCTTATGTTTTGGATCGTCAACTTTTGTTTGATATTTTTGGAAGTGTCCGTGAAAATTTGCATGTAGCTTATCAACGTTCGTGTAAACGCTACAATCTTCGGAGAAGAGACATTTCATTCCGAGTCGGAGAGTATGTTTGGAGAACTAATAAGGTCCTCTCGAGTGCTAGTGATAAATTTTCCGCTAAGTTAGCTCCTAAGTTCGTTATGAGTAAAATTCGGAAAAAACATTCCAGTTTAGTATATGAGTTAGAAAACGAAGATGGAACAAGAGCAGGAAATGGCACATAAAGGACTTGAAACCAATTGGAGTATCAGATCCAAATGAAAATGATGATTTTGACGATTAATTCCGGTCCGGTCATCTCTTTGATATTAAGTAATGACGTAGTGGTCTGTTTTGTTTTGTTCCAATTCTTGATCTAGTGTCGGTCCACTAATATTGAGTATTTTGTTTGAGGAGTGAAATAAGTGGTTTGAGATTTTGTAAGTTTTGTAAGTTGAGGTGTGCCTTGGTGCACGCTGGTCGTTTTGCTCGCGCGTTGCTCGGAGATGTGTTTGGAGGATGTCTTTGACAGATATCCTTACAATGTAGAAGTAGGTGGGCTATTTAACTATTGGTCCTGATTTCTACATGTCAAGGTGGAGAGAATGAATTGTTCTTTCCCTTGTTCCTTTTGACCGTTAGAAGTTCTTAGATTTGATTCCTTTTGACCGTTAGAAGTTCTTAGATTTGATAAGGTCAAAGTTGACTTGGTGATTTTCACCGTTTGGTCCATCACTAATGAGATCAGTTGTTCGTTAGCAATTAGTGATAGGATGATCAGTAGGGTGTAGGATTCTACAACCCTAACTGGGTTATTTTGGGTTTGAAATTTGATGAGTAACCTGATGGTCAGGTTACCTTCGTTTTGATTATCTCTTTGTAATAAAGTGATAATACTTTGTATTTGAATTTGATAAGTAACCTTTTGATTAGGTCACTTTTGTTTTGGTTATCACCTTGTGATGATGCTTAAATTTAGACCTATTAGTAGGGTATTTCTTTTGATTCTCACCTTATAGTGATGATATTTTGAATGGTAATGCTGTTCTGATGAGGAAGCATTCCTGTTTTTTTTGTAAATAGAGCTAAATGAGCTCCTGGAAGTGAAGTTTTTTTTGAAATTAGAAGTAAATTGTAAGTGTTTGATTTTAGGTCAGAAATATTAGCCTTATTAGAAGTAGGAATCTCAAGTCAAGAAATTTTGTAAATTTAAATTCTTTTGTCCCGTGGAGTGTTTGACTCTCTAATTTTACCCCTCCCAATTTTGATTATTACCGATTGTGACTCGATTTTGTCTCCCGATGGACGTCAGGTACACGTAGTTACCAACACACTCTCAATTATAAATGAAGGTCCCCCATTTGAGTAAATTTATAAAATTGCATAGTTGGTTAGGAAGATAGGAAAGGCTAGTATTGTTGTAAAAAATTTTTTGTATTAGTTATATTTGAAGTTTTTTAAGAAAAATTTTTTTCTTTTAGGAAAGAGGTAGTGTAACAATTTTATTTTTGCAGTAGGAGAATCCATTCATTAAACGTACAATGAATAGTAAAATACCTTTATTAATTAAAATAAATATTCAAGTAACAATCAAACTTTTATAGTATTATAATATCAAGGATTATTAGTCGAGTTGTTTCCGAGTTCGGTGTAATTTCACAGCCACTGGCGCGCGCGTGAGAGGTTCGAGAACTAAAATCCGGAACCTCCCACCATACAAGAAAGCAGCGAGCGCACTCGTCGATAGTTAAAAGTAGCGTCAAGATGCATTCTAAGAGAATGGCGAGTGACCTCCGAGTCGCTCTATGTTTGTGAAACACTTCCTGAGTAACGGTTAGTACCTAATCCACATTTTGTATATTCGTTGTCATATTAGCTAATTTACAAAATTTATTTAGCGCAACGACCCATTTGAACTCGCAACGACCCATTTGAACTCGCAACGACACATTTGAAATCCCAACGAGAAATTAGAAAACTGCATGGATAACGTATATATCGCACACCACGTCGAAAATCGCAACTGTAAAATTTGAGACAACATGATCCCTTTGAAGTTACAATTTAGAAAGCTTAATTTGTTGGCTACGCAATGAAAAATTATTTTAGTAAATAAATTTAGACAACGGAAGATTACGTTACAAAGTAATGCTGCCGTGATCCAAGTAAGGAACCCGCTTTGCTCCTACACCTGTGTTAAAGCATGGAAAGCAAGTATAATTAGTTGCTGTTCCGCGCTGCGAGGTAATTTCCATTACATCAAGGGACAACTGCTGCTCTTGGGTTCGTAATAGAATTAAGGATTTCCTGAGTACTTTCCTTCTGAAAGTACATTATTTCATTTTGTTTGTTAGACGTACAAAATTGTTATTCAGTTTACCTGTAAATAAGCTGGTTTTCTCCAGTATTAAATTTGCTTTCACTTAGCTTCGTAAATACGTGATCACACGTGGCTTCAACGTAATTTAACAGCTGCTATTACATCACCTGTTTGTTTGTTCACTATTGTCAACAATTGCCCAATGGCTAACACATGTTTAGCATTTTAGTACAACCACTATAGATAACATTAGAGAATATCTTGGTGATTATTTTGACTTCAAACTAAATTTAAGTTTGTTAACCTAAAGAGAAAATTTCGTATATTCATTTGTAAATGACTCACACAGATCTGATTGGGTTATAAAGAAACTCTAGCATTTTTAGTTACATAGAATTATAAAATATTTGAGTAAGGATTAGTTGATAACCTTTACTACCAGTTTTGCAAGTACTTCAAATTTTTATTTTTATTTAATTACAATGATACTTTATTTACTGAAACCAAGAAAATTCTTATTAGTAAATTAATATTCTTCATTTAAAGTTTTTTATTCTGATCTAGTCTGATCAGACTTGGTAAACAAAAAGCAATAAGAACTAAAATTTTATGATCCCATTATGCAGAAAATATTCTCTATACTTTTTAGGTATACTTGAGGGACGCAAATAGTGTTCCCATTTTTATGTGACTTAATTATTATTCTTTCTTACAGGAACAGCGTCTTATTCTGTTAAGACAAGTTTGTGTATCAACGAAGGCGATCTCTTTTTTGGGTCTCCAAGTCCGCCCTTAAAAATAGCTATGCCCCTAAAATAAATCAATTTGGACTTGGTGGCGCCTGTTTGTTTTTTTGTTAAGTGTAACCCTCCATAGATTTCGACTTACCCCCCATTGCTCATAGCTCTACCCAAGGAATAGACCCTAGTTACGTCGGAAGACTTTGTTTTGCTGACCCCAACTTCTAGAGTCAGATGTATGTATTAAGAAGAGCATTAGTTAAGCTCAATTTAGGAAAGAATGTGACCGTTTGGGGTTAGCGATCAAGAAAATATAATACGTTTCAGTTTATTGTAGAGTTTAGACCATCCCCACACCCTTTCTCATTGCTCACCCTTGGGGTAATTCCCAGACTTAGCCGCGAATAATTAAAGCTTCACTTTATCCAGCGAGTGGAGGCCAAAAAAAAAGGTAAAAAGAAAGAAAAATTGCTTTAGTGTTACAAGATATCTTTCCGTTCGTCAACAATTTTATCAGTAAATCGAGTTTGGATTACCCTTATCTCTTCACATATCGATTTAAACCACACTAGATGGCATAAAATTATCTTTAAAATCGTTCAACCCTACGTACATCTAAAAGTTTTTCATGTTTTATTTCCTTAACAATGTATCTAATGTTTTTAGTCCCTACTATCAATTAGTATCTTTAATTATTTATTCCTCTTCATATACACCATATACCTTTTATACGTTTAACTTATTTACCTTAAACTTTTTGCTTCTGGTTGACTTTTCCTTGAACACACCGTTACTTATATATCGCTTTATTCTCTAGATTCCCCAGTATAACTCTGTCGCTTCATTTAATTAATCCTCGAACTTTTTCTACAATAGAGTATTTGGTTTTCAACGAACTTCGTTCGTTTATGAAATCTATTTGTCTGTGTGTCTGTCTGTCTGTGTGTCCGAGGCCTTTTTCATGGTCGGACATCAATGTGTGATACATCAATCGATTCAGCTCGGTGTCCAGAGCTTAAGTTTTGATGTCAGTTAAAATCGGGCCACGGGGACGCCGAGTCCCCGGGAAAATCCACAGGATAATTAAAATTTTAAATAAGTTTAAAATCAGTATGCGACACATATTTGAACAATTTATAGCATTTCATGCCAATTATTCCAATATTATAGACATTGTTTAAACTTAAATTTTGATTACCGAAAATAATTAGATTCATATAAAAAAAAAATTTCTTATCTTATTGATGAGAACTAATATATAGCTTTTAAAATATTTATTCAATAAAATAAAATATATTAAAATGTCTCTTTTGTTGTTTATAAATTTTTGTTTTTATCTGAATACTTATAATTATTACAACATAATAATTTTAATTTCTTTAATTTGTTTTAAAGTAAGTCTACATTTGGAAGTTCGTTGCGACAATGCCTTGCATTTTCAACTTGTTAGTATAGATCTTCCATCGTTTAATTGTGTGGTAATTGTCATAACTTTGGTTGTAATAACTCATTGAATTTTTATGATTGGTTTGAGCTGATGTTAGAGTGAATGCTTTCTTCTTTGGGCTCACATAGGAGACGCGGCCTATGCCATTGTAAGAAATAGTTCATATTTGCAGTTGCAAAAAACTAGGACTTTCTATTCCATGTGTTTTTCCTCTGAATTATTACAGTCGCTCACATTATCCGATATTATTATTTGTTTCTTTTCCTACTAAATCACCATAACATATAAACCTTTTTTTTTCGTTGTTTTTTTTTAACTTTGTGGTGAGGTGCTATTGCTTTCTATTGATATCTTATTAAATTCTCGGTTGTTTTAGCATATTGGGACAGTGTGTCTGTATGTAACTGCTTATAATTAGGCATCTTTGTGTGTTTAGGGTGTTACCGTTTTAAAAAATTACCTTGAAACAGTTTGTTTTGTGTGATTGTATCTGAAGTGATACTTTTAAGTTGTTCTGTCAACTTTTGTCTGATTTTCTTATCGTAGTGGATGCACTCGTTAGGAAAATGATTGTACTAGTTCTCTTAAGAGTCTAGTAAATTTTTAACTTATGATATACCTTAACTTGTCGAATTAATATCGCAAGCGGTCCTTCAGACCGATCTGTGTTTTAATAGGGACAACTCTCTACCTTCTCTCAGACGCTTCTCCAAAAACTCTACTTTTTCGTATCCTGCTGTCTCCGTTTCTGCCTTATCTTTCCTTGGTAGACTTGTTCTCATCCCGGAACACCCATCTACCACATAAGAGTGATTTTTCCCTCACTCCGGGCTACTGAACACATTGGCTGGTTGAGTAGCGCTTATCGTATCTTTTTGATTATGACGCGTTGGGACTTGCCTCCGAAACGCGAAAAAGAGTTGTTGTGTGGTATCTTATCGTATCTTTTTGATTATGTAGGTCCCTTTTGCCCTTATCGTTCCTTATAACCAGTTCCCGCTACATAGGAAGAAGACCATCAAATTTGGGTACAACCTGGCTCAAGAGTTCCCACGACCCAACAAAGATTAATCAAGGCAGCCAATACCCGAGAAATATTAGCGAAGCCACGCGCGACCATCGTGGAGTGATCCTGAAGAAGCCGCCGCCATCATGAAGTAATTCTGAAGGAAGCTTTACATGTTCACGTGAGTGCCCCCTTTGGGGGTTTTCTTTAAAGTTTATTTCCTTTAAATTTTGTGTAATTACGTGCCATAGTTTACATATTGTGTGACGTCATCGAAATTTACGCGTCAATTTTCACATTATGTAGTATCGTTACCAACTGCCATTAGTGGCGCATGTATCACGTCGACGGGACTATAATACATTTGGTCGCTTCATACTTTTTCTTTGTCCATTTGAGTGGTTTATGTTACACAAATTTGCACATTGCGTTGGCATCTTTATTAAGAGAAAGGTTTACGCATATTGGGAATTTAATATTCGTTTACTTCAATATTTGCCAGAACTATTGTTATGTTACGAATACGATACCTGCAAGTTATTGTCTCTTATTTCTCTGGGTAAAACCAGTCTTTCGGTATAAGGTTGTTGAATTTTGAACTTGTAGCATTTCTTTGTTAATACCGTTATTTGAAAACACATTTGTTTCAACATGATAACCACAAAAAGGTTTTTGTTTCAAGGAAATGCCGCCTTAGAAAGGTTAACAGCATTACAATAAAAAATACTCACTTTGTTAGACAAAACAAGCGATATTTTTGCAAACATTGAGGCTATAGCAAAAACCATCATCATTAATCGTTTCAGAGTTCAACACAATTTAGTTCAATTATCTTTTCGGTCGAAGACAGTATACGAAAAATTTCCCGCGTAAGCATTAATTTAAATATACATTCCCTTCAAACTAAGAGACTGTTCATACAATTGCAAAGACATGATGTATAATATCCACTCGCAGCACAGGTGGTTGATACTCAACCAGCGACAAGTAACATAAGGCTATCACCGATACAAATAGTTAAATTTACCGGAAAATTAAAAAATTTTGAATCATACTTTAATTCTTTTCGTACTTTGATAGATTCTAATCAACAATTTCTCTAATTGAAAAGTAGTACTTTTTGTTAAACAGTTTATATGAAACGAGCTTGGAAGGTAATCTCTGCTATGTCTGAAAATGTTCGCTCCCTATTAAATGTATATATTGGAAGCACCAGTGCTTTGAAGAAAAAAATGAAAACGCGGATTTGTTTGATTTTATTAATTTTAATTGATTATTGCAGAAGTTAGATTAAGATGCTGCCAAACGTTTTGAAGTGTAAAATATTTCAGAATTACCAATCCTTTAAAGAATTGAATGAATTTATAAAATCAATCGCGCAAAGCATTAGAGATAAACGATTTGATGTCTCAAAAAACATTGAAAACGTCAATTATGCTACCAAAGGTAAAACTGAATCTTCGTAATGGAATAGACAAAATTTAGCTTGCTCGGCGTTTGTATCTACAACGTCACCAAAAAAATGCTTACTGTGTAATGATTTACGCTAAGTTATTTTTGCAATGAGTGCCTGTGTAAATCCATCCATAGACGTTTTGATTTCGTTAAAAAACAATCTTTGTTTGAATTGTTTGTTTAGCTCACACCCTGTAAAAAATTGCCATTAAAAATTTAGTTGTAAAATGCTCAAATTCTACCACACATTGTTGCACTTTGAAATTGAAGATTCCTTTTCAAGTACACTTTCTGATCACTCTAAAAACGTAGTTGAAAACAATGGAGCTTCTTAGATTTCAAATCAAAGGTCTGAAGTGAATTCGTTGTTTTCTCGTTCAGTTGTTAATACTACAACTTTGTTAGCCACTGATCAGGTAGCTATTGTCGATGGGTTTGGGAAACTACAAATTGTTAGGGCACTCCTAGATAATGGGATTATGTCAAATTTTATTACAAAAAAGTGTCGTCAAAGGCTTTTTTGCAGAAGCAAAAAGACTGGCAAAGGTTCATTTGTCAGCAAATTGATACTCAATTGGATATTAATTCACAATTTTTCGTTTCGCCGAAAATATATAGTCAATTGTCGTTCATATCTTTGTCAAAACAACAGTGGACGCATATCGATAGATTACAATTAGTTGATCCAAAGTTCTTTGTACCTGCAAAAATTGATTTGTTATTAGGAAATTACATTTTCGTCTAAATTTTATTGAATGAATCTCGTTTCGCCCAACCAGATGAACTGGTCGCCATTTGTACCTAATTTGGTTGGATTCTGACTGGTAAATTAGGTTGTTTAGAAATCATTTCTACTTCGTTGTGTGCTTATGTGGAGCTCATCGATGAAACTTTAACTCATTATGGGGTTAGCGTTTCTGCTAAAGTTCAGAAAAATTTAGACACTTGTGTAAAAAGATCTTCGGTGAAACTTATTCTAGAAATTCGTTAGGTTGGTTCATAGTTTTATTAATTTTAAAATCACCAGAATCAATTTTCAGCGATTCTCATACAATTGTGTTGCGTATTTTTTTGTTCTTAGAATAACGTTTGCTTAATGATTCACAATTGTGATCGCCCTGCACTGTTTTCCGCAAGACTATTTAAATGCATGCCAAATTAGTTCGGTACCACCCTCTTTGTTGGACATTATTCCTGTTTACTATATTCCGCAAGATAGATTTAGGGTGCTTGAAAGTGTCTTTCTAAAACGTTTTATTCAAGGACTCCAACTATCAATATAACTTTTACATTTCAATTAACAACAGACTTATTTTATTTATAAACAATTTGAACACTTGTATTTTTAAGTACAGGTTTGATATTTTACAAGTTACTATCTTTAATAGTTAATAATTAATAGTGAGTAGCTCGAATTCTAACATTACGAAAGTTATGAGATTCGAAAACCAACTGACAAAGTTTCGTTGCTGCGTTTAGAATTGTGTGTAGTAGTTTTACTCACAAATTTCATGAATTACGTAAAAATGACATTCCAAGGTTGAATTTACAAACTTTTTGCTTTGTCGGACTATATGATCACACTCTCCTGGTTAAAGTCGTCTTCCAATAAATGGAAAAACTTTCGTTGCAAACAGAATTGCTCTTTCAAAATGGAATCACGTTAGACCTCAAGACAGCCCTGCAGATTGTGCTTCAAGAGGCCTTTCTGCATCTGAACTCATCGAGCATCTGCGGAAAATTAACTTGTGCGATTACAATTCGTGAAAATACATCTGCTTTGAAATTAGTGGTTAAACATGTTCAAAACAATGCATTTTCAAAAGATTTCAAAAAAATTTAAAAAATGACAGTTAGTCTGCAAGTAACTTCGTCCTCTTACTTCTTTCGTTGACAGTCTGGGGCTCCTTAGGGTAAACGACAGGCTAAAACATTAGAACGTGTTATATGTTGCAAAATATCCATTATCTTTCCTTTAGTCAAATCGCTAACCACTCAGACTATAACCGATTGTCGCATTAAAGATTTATCGTACTAACCATTAATACAACAACATTTATGGATGTTGTCTACTAGGAAAGTCATGAAACAGTGCCTACGATGTGTTCCTTGTTTAAAGGCTAATCTTATTTTAATGGTGTCTTCTAAAAGAGATTACCCACTCCGAGGGTTACTCCTGAAAAACCATTTCGTCATACTGGTGTCGATTTTGGCGGTTTCTTTTTTATAAACATAAATCGGATAAGAAAGGAAAAACCTTAAAGTGCATATCTTTGCCTATTCTTTTGTTTCAGCAATAAAGCTGTGCACCTAGAACTAGCTTCAGATTTGTCGGCGCAAGCATTTTTAGCAGCTTTTCGTCGTTTCATTTCCCAGTGTAGAAGTTGTGAACTCATGTACAGTTCATTTACATTTCCAATGCTCCACCTGTAGGTACTACATTGGCCAGGAGGCGAGTTTTTTGTTGCCTGGAAATTTAGAATTTTGCCGAACCCTTGCCGTTTCAGGCAAGGTAGGGATCTTTTACGTGCGTGACAACACTCACACACGGGACCTCCATTTAACCTCTCATCCGAACGAGGGCGTAATTTTTGTGAAAAATGCTCGCCTAACATTTTTCAAGCAGTCGGCTGTGTCGGGATTTGAACCCGGGACCTTGGGATCCGTAGTCTTACGCTTACTACATTGATCCACGGCGACGCCCGAACACATGTACAGCGATTGTGGTACAAAGTTGGTTGGTTCTGCATTCAGAATTCACGAACTTTTACAACAATCAGCAGAAGCAAAAACCATTGAAGAGTCGTCTTGCCCCCCCCCCCTCCTAACCCAAACTTCGGTGGACTCTGGACAACAGAAATCAAATCTGTAAAAACCCATTTGTCTCGTTCCGTTGGTGAGAAACGCTTGGCTTATGAGGAACTAAATACCGTTATAGTATAAATCGAAGCACTTTTGAACTTTCATCCGTTAGGGCCTCTAAATTTGGATCTTAACAATTTATCGTGTTTTACTCCGAGCCATTTTTTTAACTTTTGAAGCTCTTTTCGTAAGTCTACACGCAGAGCTTACAGAAATTCCCATTAATCGATTGCATCGCTGGCAATTGGTCCAGCGATTACAGCAAAATTTCTGGAAACGTTGAGAATTAGAGTACTTCCATACGCTTTAGCAAAGTTGCAAATGGTTCTGTTTCGAGCAATCACTAAAACTTAATACAATGGTTTTAATTAAAGTTCTTCATTGGAAGTTCGATGGCAACACGTAACTGCATGCTGAAAAGACAGCGTCGTTCGTATTATCACAATTAAGACAGCGCACGGTACTTTTTAAGGGCCCGCTACAAAGCTTTGCGCTTTATCCAAAGAGCAGTAATTTCATTTATATAAGTTTTTTTGGCTTACGTTTGTTTGTATATTTGCATCACAAGCTCTTTGCTTTCGGGTATATACCCAATTTACTGTAGTTACTCATAATTTTTCGTTTTAGTTGTGTATATTAGTATTTTTTCGTTATCATTGTTTAAAATAAATTTATGTTTATTTTGGTGGGTGGGATGTTTGTACAACAGGTACTCCCTTCTTTGTCCTTCCTAAATTGTACAGATTTAAAAGCATCCTCGAAAAACGGGGTTGTTGTCATGATGGTACCACGAAACTATTATTAACTTTATCGTTGTTTGTGAGTGTTAAGTATAGTTACAATAGTGTTTGATATCGCCATACAGTTAAAGCAAGTTACAATCCTGCATCAAAGATGGAATTAAAGTAAGTGATTGTGATTACTACTATTGTCCGGTTCCGTTAATTAATCACACTTAAAGAACTTATACTCCTCACGAGATAAGCGCCTTTCAATCCTAAGAAAGAGTTTTCGGATGAAATTTACCTTTGTCAATAAGAAAATTTGAAAAGACGGCAACCGTCTATTTTATGCCTCCTTATAATTTTTCAGAGAACTTTTTTCTATCTAGTAAAGATCTCTTTACTAAAATGTATCAACTTTGTATATTTAAAACACGTTTACGTGGTTTCAGAATGTTTATGTTTGCGTTTGCTTGCGGATATGCATCTGTGTGTGCGATTGAGTGGGTTTCTTCGTAAGAGTAAGCGACTGTAGCAATTTCAATACTCATTTCAAAAATGTGATAATGAAGCGCTATGTACTTGTATTGATATATAACTTGTATTCTCCACGAAGCAGAAGCATAACTACTAAAGAAATAAATGTGCTGCATTGCAACAAATGGAAATAAGCAGCATAATATAGATCTTTAAAAGCTGTGAATTTCCTTTGAGATATTTATAATTACATTTTACTTTAATAGTTTCTGTATTATAAAATCCCACCAATAGAATTAGGCAATTTCCTATAAAAAATATAATTTTTAGGTTACTACGATTTTGATCTAAGGTAAAATAATTTGTATCATATATGGTTCATACTCAAAAGTTGTCAAATTTATTTGTCAGTTCTAAATGTTAGGCATGATGTTGTCGTATTTTATTTTAAATTAGTACAGTTCCATGATTCATTCGTTTTGATTAATATTATATTACGTTGTCATCTCGCTGATTTCATGGACTGCGCAGGCAGCCTTTATTGGTAGATTTGTGACGACTCTAAGAAATAAAAAATTCTGGTTTTTGGGTTTAGTTCCACCATCCACATATACATATTAAATAGAAAACACGACACAAGGTATTTTTATTTTGCAGTCTTAATTAAGCCGTCTGAAGTTTGCCAAAGATGTCTCGAATTATTTTAGGAGGGATATGTCTACTTTTTTAGAGCACTTCGCACCTAACATCCAAACAATTAACATGCCACTTTAGTAGGTCCGTTACCATTGACTACCAGGTTTTCGGACAATATTGTAGGAAGTCTAATTATGTTCGGATAATACCCTACGAAGTGGGTTATTTTCAATTTTAAGGTCACGTTGATTTCCCGATCGACAGCTATATGTAGGAGATAAATATATTGAAAATTGCAGGTATTTTTTGAGACCTACCTTAATGACTGTCAATCGCTCAGCGGGTTTTTATAAATTCATCTGAAACTATACCAAAGAGAGAGAGAGAGAGAGAGAGAGAAAGAATTTGTACTAAATAAACAGTTGAAATTTATTGCATGAACTGATGAACCGTATCTGTACTACTTCTGTGTGTTTAGCTTAAAATATTCTTTAAGTAAATTTGCAATCTATTTGATTTTTGGTACTTGCTTAAGATTGTATCATGTTTTTGTAATGAAACCGTAAGTACGCATAGTTAGAAACAGGTCGTGTATAAAAGTGTTAAGACATGCTTATATTTGGCTTTTCTTTATTAATGTAACAGCATAGTTACAGTTTTGCTATAATAAAATATTTTGCAATTATTTAAAATCGTGTTTGAATATTCAGATCATTTAAACTTTTTTTCCGCTAGCAGTTTTAAATAGGTCTATGTGTTTTTAAGGTTCATGTTTGTCTTATGTTTAAGCAATAGTGGCCTTAATAATTTTTCAGGTAACTTTTAAGCCTGAATCACTCTCCTGATCTCAGATTTTGGCACCCTCCTGTTCTTTTTTTTAGGGCTTTTTACTATGAACTCTGCGAGATTAAGTGGGCGTCCAAGATACATCCTGATCAATGCGTATTTTATATTCGATAGCATCCTGGAACGTTCTTCAAACACTTATATCACCCGTCCCACTAAGTTAGTCGGCAACCATTTTTGTTAGCACAGTCGAGGTTTTCGGTATTTTACCGAAACAGGATTTTTAGCGGAACATTTCACCGAGTTTTTCTGTGAATTAACAACTGAGTTTCTTTGGCCGAAACTGGAACGTAACAGAGCTATAAAGATCTTGAAAGTTGCTACGTACCTAGACGTAGCCGGCAGAAACGTAAATACAAGGCTTACTACCAAAGGCGCAGAGTGGGAAATTTACTTAAATACCAAAAAAAAAACACATCGACCTCAATTATCTATTAACCATAAGAGTAAATTTGGATAGGAAGTGCGCATCTCGTATTTTACAAAAAATAAAACTAATCAGTAGAAAATAAACATGTGAGAGCTTTTGTCCAGCGTTTTTATAATTGCACATAATACTTTTTGTAAAATTAACTAATCAGTAGAAAAGAATTACCGTGTGAGAGGTTTTGTCAAACATTCTTTTAAATTGTACATCGCACCTGTAGACCGATAATATCGATTCGCAGCAACAAACAATAGCCCTACAGTGTCAAGGTTTTTATCATGTAAATACACCAAACGCTGATAAGGAATATGCCATTGATATACACAAAAGAAAACAAATTGTATGCCTGTATGTGTCGGAATACTTAGCTTGAACGTTATCAGGAGTGAATCAGCACCGCATTGTCACGGTCGTTGAGATCTATTTTCCCTGTTACTAAGCTAAGTGAATAAAGAACGAATCAGTACACAAAAGGACGTACTTAAATCTATCGTCAAAAATAAACTTAATAAATCTCCCCCCTCCCAACAAAATTAACAAGTCGGGGTAGGAAAGCAGCGCCAAAAAGAAATCCAACACCAAAAAATTCACTTGAAAGAAAAAAAACTAAATGGAAATTCGTTTACGAAAACCCAACAAACAAAAGAAACACCCCAAAATAAAAAAAGAACTCTCATTCGGCTCAAAGAGCCAATAATAGAAAGAGAGAAAAAAAGAAGAAAAGAATGGAAGACAGGTAATAAGCCATTAAGGAGAACTGAGGTGGAGCGGCGTCAACACTGCGGAGTCGTCAACGGAAGGATGTTTAGAAACAGTAGGGTTATCAACCCCAAGAGGAGAAAAGGAACAAGGAAGAAAACCAACAGTGTCAACCAAAACAGGACCCAAAGGTCAAGCCTCAAGTAAACAGAAGGGACAACAAGGGAAAACGAGAAGAAGAAAGGGAGAGCGCTGGAAAAAGGAAAAGATGTACTACTAGCTGTGGTAACCAAAACCGAAGAACCAAAGAAAAGAAGTGCTAACTAGACCTAAAGTCGACTAAGTCCTGGTTTTCGAAGAAAGAAAAACGAACTAGAAAGCGCCTACTACAGGAGCGAATGGACGAAACACAATCGGACTAGGTACCGACAGCAAAGAAGACCAGTAACAGGAAAAAAAGAGAGCAATGTGAAACCAAAGAAAGGAGAACCAAATAGAACTGTGTGTTTATGAAGTGTGTGGGTGTATGAAGTGTGTGTGTGTGTGTGTGTGTGTGAGAGAGAGAGTTGGTCGTAAGTGTATGTATGTGCGTGTGTTTGTGTGTGTATGTGAGTGTGTGTGTGTGTGTATGTTTTGGGCCGCTGTAGTCGCCTCTTAAGACAGGCAGGTCGTACCATGGGGCTGTTCTATTGCCGGACCTACGCGGATTGAAGCAGTACAAGGAGGAAACGAAAGAAAATTTAGCAAAACAGAGAATTAAAACAAAATCCTAACGTCGAAAAATCAAGTCCAAAGGAGAGCAAAATCGGCATAAGCATCTGGGGCGCGAGGACTAGACATTGGGCTTAAGGCGTTTACCCCGCCAGAAAGAGAACAAAACGAGATCAAGGACATTAAAACTTTGCCGACAAACATCTTCCGGTTTAGAAGGAGCATAGAATAATGTCTGCCTCTATTGGGCAGTTTTCTGCCACACAGGAACAGCAGGGGGTATAGTAGTTGTAACAGGAGGTTGAGAAAGTGGTGGCGAGGGTAGAGATAGTAGTGAACAGAACACGTTATGAAAGACGGTTATTTGTTTTTAGAATTGGTGGTAAGAAAGTGAACGGTAGAAAAGGAAAAAGTATGAGCTGTACGAGAATCAACCTTACGAAAAGAAACACAAGCAGACCACACTTCAGTCACGTGAACTAGAGGGATTGAAGTAGATAAAATTTTAACGGCGTTAGATAGAGGACTAGAAGTATCACAGTTAGAACAGAAAACAGCATTGGCTGTAGAAATATCAACCCTAGGGAAAGGAGCAAAATACGATAACGCTTCAATCATATTACATAAAGGAACAGAATCAGAAAAAAGTTTCTCCACGTTACAAGAACAAACAGTATCAGGAAGAACTTCGTTCCCAATAGATGAGAAAGCGGAATCAAGTTGACCTTCGTCTACATTAGATAACAGGACATCAGCTAGGATTTCACCTACCTTAGTTAAAAGAACAGAAGCAAGTAGCATTTTGTCAGCACGAGAAAAATGAGTAAGAGTACGCATCGTTTCATCAACGTCCGATAAAGTAATAGAATCAAGTAAGACTTCATTACTGTTAGACAACAGAGTAGAAACAGTCAAAACTTCAGCCACAATAGGAACTGACTCCTTAACAATATTAAATAACGAAACAGGATCAGGTAAAACTTTGACGATGACAGCAACAGGCATCACAGCTACGGGTTCCCTAATTTCAACAAGACCTTCTCTATCCATATTAGAAATTATCTTTACTTCAGCTACGGCTGTGATCGCCGGCACGACAGAAATTTCTTGAGTAGACGCATTTAAGAAAGCAGGATCAGGTAAAATTCTGACAAAAACGGGGAGAGGAATTAAAGATACAGGTTCATGGAGAAGACTTTCGCAGACTGAATTAGAGGCTATCGTCACTTCAGCGACATTTGTGTCTGCAGACACGACAAGAATTTCTTGGGTAAAATCGTTTAAGAAAGCGGGAACAAACTCTTGCGAGCTACCTGCAAGTCACTAATTTGAAGTATGGGTTGTAATGGTGGTGGAGACACAGTTTGGGGTAAGAGTGAATATCTAGGGCGAGGAGACGAAGGAGTAGAATAGGATGTAGAACTAGAGACGGAGGAAATTTTGTTCGAAGCTGTATTCGCCGAAGAAAGGTAGGTTTTGATAGTAGTAGCAAGATGACCTAAATGAGGAACAGAAGAGAATGTAGAGTGAGAAGCAGAAGAAATTAGGCAGCTAGAGGTGAGGACAGTATTTGAAGTATGATTCGAAGAACTATTAGTATTAGGATGACAGTTTGGACAGTTGCGGGGAGAAACTCCTTTATGTCCGCAACCATGTCAATGGAGTGCTTTAGAACAAGACAGCGCGTCGAAACATGACCAGGTTTATCGCAAATAAAGCATACGACCTGACGAGTAGAAGTAAAACTAGAAGAAAGAACAGTAGAACGTACGGAAGAAGTATCAGATCTACCCGGTGGCGTAGGAGAAATTTTAACAATTCGGTCATGTGAAGTAAAAGTATTTTTCCCTCAATAGTAGCACACTTATAAGCAAAATTTGGGGGGTTCAAAATGTTGAATTAGTAAATTAGACAACGACTTCCAGTCAGAAAACTTATGCCGGTAACCACGATACCGACGTAACGCTTTAGCCTCGAACAAGTTCACTGCAGACTCAAATAACTGCAACTCTGACACATGTTGAGTTCGTCGGAGTTCTTCAACCCGTCCCAAAAAATCATGTATAGTAAAAGTGTTTGGGACACCAGAAAATTTCAAGTTCCACTCCCACACAGGAAAACCTTGGTGGGAAGCCGAAAAAGGATTAGCAACTGACTTAGGCACTATAACAGGGGCTGATTCCGGTTCAGCAGTAACAGTATGTTGGTCGTGGCTAGGTGATACGGAATTATCGACCAGAATTTTCGCTGGTTCTAATTTCAGACATTCGTCCTTCAACTCTTGTAAGGAGTGGATGGTAGGCAAATGGGTTCTATAAAATGGATCAAGATTGCAAAGCAAAAGGACAATTAAACATCTTCATTAAAAGAACCATAGTTCCCAAACAGACCTGTCATACACGCGAAATAGTTAGTAATGCTTTCGGATGACTTCTGCCGTCTCTTACAGATCATATTAAACACCGCCAACTTATTATAAAGTCATTTTTAGTAAGAATAAAAAAGAAATTGGAAGAAATTATTAACTAAGTAAAGGCAAACCGTAACTCAATAAAATCACAAGAAAAAATTATTGCGAATCCATGACAACTTAAAACATATCCTACAGATAAACTTCACAAATACCGATAGGAGCAAAACAACAAAATAGAAATTAGAATAGGGCTGCAGAATAAAAGAACAACCGGAGAAAAAAAACTAATTCTAGACGTGACGGGGAAAACAAAATGTACAGAGAGGGAGGGAAGCAGAAAATTGTGTGCGCCAGCGTTCTCAATGAACTAGGATTATTGGCGAAAACACAAGTCCAATAGTCTGACATGAGCTAACCAAGGATACTTAGCAATCACGGAAGAGAACAAAATCAAAATTCAAGAAGATCGAACCCACACAAGAAATAAAGAAAACCGATCCACATATGAGGAACACCTAAGAGCCGAAAGAAAAAGAAAAAATAAACAATAGGTCGAACGTAAAGGAAGAAAAAATAGGTAGCATCAGGCCGAGAAATGCGGTAATGTAGGAACTTAAGCACTAACAACAAAAAAAATCGGAGCAAAAGTTAACTAAAACAAACTCGAAGCAGAAATTAATCAAAACCAAATCGAAGTAACCGTTAACTAAAACCAAATCGGGGTCAAAGTTACACAAAACAAAATCGGAGCGCCACGCCAGGGCTTCAGAATTTATGCTACGTACCTAGACGTAGTCGTAAGAAACGTAAATACCAGGCTAACTACCAAACGCGGAGAGTGGAGGGATTTACCAAAATGCCAAGAAAAACACACATCGCCTACGATTATCTATTAACCATAAAAATAAATAAAGGATTCTGTACAAACAAGCAAAAAAAAATAAATTTAGCGTTACTATTTCACAGCAAACAATTATGTGATACAAACAATTTAGTACTTTAGGTGAAGTGCTCATCTCGTATTTTACACAAAAAAAAACTAATCAGTAAAAAATAAACATGTGAGAGCTTTTGTCAAGCGTTTTTAAAATTGCACATTATATCTTTTGTAAAATAAACTAATCAGTAGAAAAGAATTAACGTGTGAGAGCTTTTGTCAAACATTCTTTTAAATTGTACTTAGCACTTGTAGACCGATAATATCGATTCACAGCAACAAACAATAGTCCTACAGGGGCACGTTTCTTATCACGTAACTACACCAAACGCTGATTAGGAATATGCCATTAATATACACAAAACAAAATAAATTGTATATTTGTATGTGTCGGGATACTTAGCTTGAACGCCATCGGAAGTGAATCAGCACCGCATCGCTACGGTTGTCGGGATCTATTAACCCTGTTACCATAACGGCACTAGCAATCTACAGACAAGGGCAGTTGATCTGTAGCAAAGAACAGTTGGGCCTACATAAAAAGAACAACTTTGGTCTTCAGCTAAGAGCGGTACACGCAATATACCTCCTACTTGTCGAACAAAAAAACGTGCATCGCTCTTGAAGTACTGGGACGAGTAATGTAGAAAATATTTCAACGCACAAGTTGCAGAATTGAATTAAAAATTGGTTCAAATAACACGAGTTTGAATTGCAATCCTCGCGTTATCAAAGCGCGATTACAAACAGGAAAACACGCTATCAAATAATAGTAGAATCTATTATTTCGACAACTCTTTAAATGGGAAACATAAGAGAAAGCCATTATACGTTATTGAAATGTTTAATAAATTAACGGGTGCCTAAAACAAGGTATTGACTATTTAATTTATCGAATAAATTTTCGTTTTAGAATGAATAGATTTGAGAGAAATATTATGATTGCGCGTACTATTTTAACGAGATAAAAATACAGGATGAGGTTTTGAATAGAAACAGAAGCTAAGGCGAATGAAAAATAAATTACAACAAAAAAGGACGTATTTGAATTTATCGTCGAAAATAAACGTAACAAAGTAACCAAAATAAGTATAATCAGAAATGAGTAGGGCACCGAAAAGGAAATGGGTAATGAAATGTTGATGACCTGAATTATCGAATCAAAAATGCGATAAAAAAATTGCCAAGCATAGGAGTGAAATAGATGGAAGACGGGTATTTTTTTAATAAGCTACAATTTATACAATTGATTATATTTAGATTCCAACAATTAGTGCCGACTATCCCAATCATCGCGCTGAATCTATAAGTTCATAAAGATGATAGTCACTCCATATCTTTGTAAAGAAGTTTGTATGTTTTAAGATGCTATATGTAGACACGAAATTTGTTAGAGAAACAAATGAATCACGTGTGCAGCAAATTCAATCTTGAGACTAAAACGCAAAATAGTCGACCAAATTTCAAGATATTTTCATGAAAGTTAAACGCCAGCCATGTATAGGTTTAATGGGAGAGTCGTAGGTTCGATATTCTTACATAGGTAAATGTTAATGCGATTTATATATTTTTTTGTAAAGCGTGATTTTTATAGAGACTATTCAATAAAGAATAATTTTTGAGAAACTGGAAAAGCAGCATTAAACTTCAAACGCTTAATTGCGAAATTTCTACATTAATCGTAGGTAGTTACTAAACGTGTAGGTAAGCATTAGTAATGGTACTTGTAAATCTAATTCAATTTTTTATCGGTTCTTGTTAGTATGATATCGCCTGCGGTTTTATTAGCAATTACTTGTTCCTGTTAAAATTTCTTCTTTCTTTTTCTAGCACGTTGAGTTTGAATCCAATAGTGGGGAATCATAGAATGTTCATTTCTATCACGGTAAGGAGATCAGTAGTATTTTATTAGTAATGATTCAACGCGCATCGTGTTGACTTACTTTTGCAGCATATCTTAGTATGGTGATTGTGATAGTTTTTACCTGATTATTGGAATTACTTATAGGTAAGTATATTATTTATATACGCAGTTTTGATTATTTGGGAACTCATGAGCATAAATACGTTATACAGCTCTTTGGAGGTTTAAAATTCGTACGAAAGTGAATCGAGTCAATACTTTTCTAAGTTATTCGCCGAAAAATCTAAAAATTGATTAATTAAATAAGAGGATTAACCTTATATGTTGCGCATATTTAAAATTTACAATGCGTTATTTTTCAATAAGATAAATTATAATTTTATATTAATAATGAAAATGAGTCGAGTATCCTTATACGAACATTAGTAGGTGTCAATGGCAATCGGTTTCTTAAAACGTGATTGCATATAATATTTAGGGTCAAATAAAAATATCAACTTTGTTTTATTTATAATATAGATTTTGCCTTTATCGCAGTTCTTTTATTTTATGGCAGTCTATAAAATGTTTCCAACTTAACAACTGGTTTATCATCGGTTATTGTTCCATAATTTTAATTATTCGTTTCTTGTATAACAACAGGTGGTTTAAACGTTTCATAAGATGATTACTGCACATGATTACAACAATTTCTTAACACACAATGCATGTAAATTATATAATTTATTACGGTCGCCCACGAACCGATATGTGGATTGTAATTTACTCAATAAACCGAATCGTTATTCGGAATGATTTTTCAAATATTTGCATGTAGGCTGGAAGAATGTTAGAACTACATATCATTTATTTGCACGTTACTTTATTTGGATAAGAGGCAGGAAAACTGGGTTAGCGTTCCTTGTTGTTTACTTACTACCTACCTACCTACTTATTAATATTCTAATATGTTGAGAATCAATGACTGTACTAAAAACTTCAGATTACATCAGATAATTAATTACCAAGCAGAAGGCAAATAACTTTACAGTGGATGGTCTTTGTGTTTATCTTTCGATATTAAATGCATTCCAACCCAGTGAATGTGGTTTTATAAATTGCTCCACATAAGTAAGTACACATTTGCTTAATTCAAATGTCTGCAATAGATTTTTATGCACGCCCTGATTATTTTCTGTTTTAATTAGTAATTTTAAGTAATTATTTAATACTGAATAGTTTTACACCAAACAAGAATTTTCAAAAGTGTGTCATTCTTTTAAAAAGTTTAGGAAAATATTTATAGCCAATTTTACTGTGAAATGCTTATGTCTGTGGGCGAAAATAAAGTTTTGCATTCTGACGCTCTTGAATCTGTGTGGCTACAATATTCAGGTACGTCTCATTACTAAGCAAAAATATTTAGTTTACTTGATTGATAGCGATTCTTTTTAATTTATAAACAATTTAAAATACTGCAATTGAAATTAGAGGTTCTAAGTCGCAATCATTTTATGTTCAAAACGTGTCACCTTTAGTATTTGCTGCCAATTTGTGCATCCTATCCCGTCATTCTAAACCATGCCCCTATAAAATTAAAACCACTTTAAATTTTAAATCGAACAAAAATTAACCAAGGCGATGCTGAAAAAGAATATGTTCAGTCTTGGTGGCTATCCACTTCCCAGATGGGCAATTCGCCGGCGTGCAATTTGCCTTCATGCGACTCGCCGTCGTGCGATTCGCCGAAACTATCCAACTGTCATCGTGCAATTTACCGCCATGCAATTGCAAATGTTTCTTTTGTGTTAAAATGTTCGCGTTTTTTAATTTAACCACGTGGAGGTGTCACTTTTCAAAATCCATAGACCTAGAATTAATTTCTACTCGAATTTTTAATTAGGGTCACTCCTCTGGTCTCTAAAATTAAAAAAACCCACACCCAAAAACGACTTATGCACGTAAAATATCAATTTTGAAAATCCAAAAGCTTAGATTTTTTTCTGGAAAGATTCTTAATTTAAGATCACCCTTTCATCCCTAAAATTAAAAATCCACGCCCGAAAATGACTTTTGCACTTGAAGCATTAATTCACAAAATTCAAGAGCTTATATTTCGTTTCTTAAAAAAAATTTAATTTAGAATCACCCCTTCACCCCTAAAATTAAAAGCCCAATCCCAAAAGTGCCATGCACGAGAAGTATCGATTCTCACAATTCAAAAGCTTACATTAAATTTCCGGAAGAATTTTAAATTTAGAATTTTAAATTTGGAAATTTTACCTCCAGAAACGATGCATGCACGTATCGTATTAATTCTCAAGATCCGAAGGTCCAGTTATCATTTGCTCGGTTTTTTTAACTTATGGCCACCGTTTCATTAGCTAGAATAGAAGAATTGAAAGGGCCCACTCTCAAAAATGTTTGACCACAGAAAGAGGATGGGAGAAAAAGTAGTTTATCAGGATTATATCTACCGAACATATATAGTATATATATATATATATATATATATATATATTACTGTGGTTTTGTAGGTTATAAGAGGTATTAACAAGGTCAAATTATTTGTTATTGCAAGGTAAAGCGTGTATATAAGGGTCAAAGAAAGTTTGAGACATTTTTTAGAAAAATAGGATTATATTTACCAATTTTCATTAAATATTAAGGTTAATTGTACGTAGTTGTAAAATTCACTGTAAATATTAATTAATTAGGCAGGAAACTTAATTTCGTAAAGCATAGTTGCATAAATATATGGGAAGCGTAAGTCCGTAAAGCATCGTTAAGATTTATTAGGAAATAGCGTATACATGTGTTTATACGAAAGCTTTTATGTTTGTAGCATAAAAATCGATAATTGAAGAGGGTTTTAATTATTTAGTATTCAAAGCATCAGTTATTTATTTGTGTAACTTAAAATATAAAGCTTGAGCTCGTATAACATTTCTACGAAGATTTAGCATTGTAAATAGGTTCTAGGTATCGAATATAAAACTTGTCAACAAGTATTATAGTTGTAGGAAAAAGACGGTTGAGCAACAAACACAGACACGTACGAAAAACGGATCGATAATATAAAGATAAAGACAATATTTTACACGAGGTAGCAAAGGAAGAATAATAGATATGTTTAGTGATCATTGACTTCGAAGCGCCTGTTAGACAAGAAAATTTAGAAGTAAACAAGCGAAACAAAGACGCGATGTGTTTTCTAAAGATTATAATTAAAATATGAATGAAAAATTAGTAGAGGAGTACAAACAGAGTATGGTTGTTAGATTAGATAAACAAAAGCAGGATAGACGTTAGTATCGATCGGTTAGGTAGAACAGAGCTTATGAATAGGGGGGATAAAAACAACTAGATATAACATACTGGTTAGACAAAGATAAGAGAAAGGCACAACCAATTTTGCAAATTAAGTAAGGAAAATGACAAAAGATGGAAGATTTTGAATGCAGATTAGAGGGAAATGACAAATATGCGCGTGCAATAAAGGCGTATTTTGGAGGCTAGAATAAACGACAGTTATCGGGAGATTTCATGGAAAGCGGCGGCCGTTGACAATTTTAATGAGCATTTCTCCGTAAAGCTCTTGGATTTCTGCGACAGGTTAAGAAGTTTTACGTAGAATAACTCAAGGATAATTGTGTGTTTGTGGAATTGAGCAACCGTTTGTGCTGTGTATTAGTTTCTGGAACCGGTGGACGGTTGGAAACGTTACCGAGAAAGTATGTTATAGGAGTGGTAAAATTACTTTCAAGGAGGTAGTTTTGGAGGCTATATAAACACTAAAGAGGTGGTAAAGGCCCTCTCTCTTGTACTTTCAATCGCTAACCAAGTTACTTACAAGTGCAAATGTAATTAAGTAAGTTTTGATTGCATTAAAATTTAATAAGCACAAATGGGAGCTAAAGTATATGGCAATTCTGAAGTAAATAAAATGCTGTAAATAATTAAAGCTAAAGACAAAGTAAGTACAATTTTACTACTTGTGGTTGGAGGCGCTTTGTGTACTCTGGGTACATGTCGAGTATATGGATGGACCAGTAGCAGTGCATAGAAGTACCGTGCATTTGTATGGAGGAATCTGGGTTGGAGCGTGCTGTTCCGGATGGTGAAAGACCACCTGGAGAAAGATTTTGAGCGTGCAGTCTAGAGGGACGACTACGTTGGAGATAGTTTCCACGTAGAGAGCTGGTGATGATACAATCCAGGTAACTAAGTTTGCAAAACTTTTGCTTTTTGTGATTTTGCGGGTGATTTTGACAATTTGGTGATTTTCGGTGTATTTTATTGTATTGTAAAGACATGTTAGTTGATGATTTATCTTGAAAAAGGAATACATGAAAACTTATTTATGTAATATTTGATGATTTAAAATGAAGGTGTAATTTTGGCTTTTTGTACAAAGTAAAAGAGTTTTTTGATAATTTCAGTGCCGTAGTCAGCACATAGGTAAAGGAAGGTTTTTACTATGAGCTCGTATTAGACCTGGGGTTTAAAGTAAAATTTGGGAATAAGCCCAGTTATTTTTGGCTTATTATTTAAGTAATTAGAAAATTTCAAAATTAATTTCTTAAAATGATTTTTTTCCAAAATTGATAATATGTGTTAAATATTAAAATACATAAGGAATATAAACGAAATTTTTGAATTCGTAATTGGATGTGTAAATAAATTGTTATGTACTTTTGGCAGTCAACTTTTATTGAAATAGTAGGTTAGGATCTTCAGTGGACAAGTGAGCAGCCGTGGCGTATATCCCTGAGGAAGCTGGAGGTTTTGGCGTCCGAATTGGAAAGCATCTTCAGAGGATATTGTTATAGGGAGATATGAATAGCAAGTCTAGGTGATAGAGCTTCATTTTCAGGTATGTGCAGAATTTTGTGACAACATAAAAATTTAGGGGTGTTCCATCCAGGTAAGCTACATACCAATTTGTCGACCCAACGCTGGAGCGCGATTGAAAAGGAGATTCACAACATTTTGTTACAGGCGGAAAAGCTACTAAGCGTATCTTTTCCAGTCAAATTACAAAATGGGGGCGGCCTGTAAAACAAAAATTAAAAGGGGGTCACCGGCACTAGCTAGCGGAAGGTCGTGGATCATATAGAGGGTTAAAATTTTGAAAAAAGGGTTAAATTAATTTATAATATACTACAAAAATGTGGCACTGACCTTTTATAAAATATTGTGGCTTAATGACAATTGCCAAGGGCGCCAGACAAGTCGAAAATGTCCAAATGTTCGTACAAAACCTTGAGAGACTTGTCATCCCAAGGAGGACAATTGTTTCTTTTAGTCAATTCCTCACCTTTTTACTACTTATAAAAAAAATAAGAAAAACTATTGACTTAATCAACGGCAAACAAAACTATTTAATTCACAGAGCAATAAACGTGAACCTCTTACGTTCATTGATTTATAAATTTTATAAATTTAAGTGAATAGGTGACTATGGAATTTATGAAAATTTTGAGTACATAAGTAGTTATCAAACACTTGTATATAAAAGAAACTTATATTATAAATCGTACACTAATTTAATCCTACGGTTTATGGCCAAAACGTCCTAACAAATAAACTAACTAAAAATTGGTCATGCTACTTAACTATAAAGACTTACTTACTAATAATTGTCCATTGCTTGAGGGTTTGTTTTACAACGTAGAGCAGTTATTAAATTTGGGAAGAGAATCTCGCTTGTTGCTTCTGTTTGTAATGTTTAAGAAAATTTACTGGCACACGAACTCGGCAGAATTTTTGACAATATCACTTACTTGCTGCGTCACACGCCTACAAGCTTTTTAATATTTATCTTGCATCACTATAAATCCGCGAACATATGGGCATAACCCTCGCGAAACTAGAAGAGTAACACTTCTTTCCAATTTTTTTACTAACGTGATACGAAGTGGAATATTCTATGTCATGCCATAGAACGCTACCCGCAAAACTACGTTTCTCTCTACTTCTTGACCACGGTCGGCCCCATTGGAAAACTCTCCGTCTTTTGGCTAAGCCTTGAGTTATATAGACTAAATTCCTACCCTAATAATTACGTACGACATTTTCTGTTATCCAATGACTGAACTGAACCTCCCACAAAACAAGATTTCAGAAACCAAATCCAACCCCTTTTTAGATGAGAATCACGGAAGTAATTATTCTCCCACGGGTTTAAATTATCTTTTACTTTCTACGAATTACTTAAATATGGCAATGTGGAATTTACCTATGGCGGCCGTAGTCTGGCATTAACAAAGACCGGCTAACCTACTTGAGCCGAAATGGATTTTAAATACAGTGGATGTCTCCAGACTACTTAAGATTACTTGTAATATTTGAACAAATCAAATTGGAAATAGTGTCCGCTATTATAATGTTTTGTTTCCTATAATCTGCTGTAAATCAACGAAAGTGTTAAGCTTTTCAAACTGAAATTGGTTTTCCTTTATTTACGCTAAAAGGTACTATACATTTTAAGAGGTTTATTGTATTTGACTTACGATGGGGTCTAGAGCTTTAAATGATGACCTGCCGCTGGAATTTACTAGCCCGAAGCTATCGGTAAATGTGGTCTTTTATTATAAAGGATCCTAAATAAAATGAGGTGATTTATTGGTGTAAATTTTTGTTTATACTTTATTCAAGTTACTGAATTTTTAATTAATTAATTTTTTAATCGTTAACATTACAAAATAATGTTACAATTTTTGCACCCAAAGTGTGGGGCACGAAGTTTTAGGGCTTCCTTCCAAGCAATTCCAGGTAAGACTACGCAGAAATATATAAAACAGAAGTAACCCATATGTGTTGCTTTGATGCTTGTAAAGCAAAAGCAGTGGCAAGAAATGGAAGAATTAGACAAACGGTACTCAACACACGAATCCACCACAGACTAAACAAAAATTATTAGTTGAAACAAATAATCACTTAAAGAAATCTGTACTGCAGGAACCCTTACAAACTCTTCGGGATAGATATACTGCTGTAAGGATTAATATACAAGCTGGTTCAATTACGTCGCTCACCATGTAGACTGACCATCTACTAGTTTTTTAAAAGAACTCCTTTATTTTCACCATTTATCCTTTATCCTTCACAGATGGGCAGATTCCTATTTTCTGTAATCAGAGAATGTGGAACATCGGAAAAAACTACAATCGTAAAACTTAATTAACCATTGAGGATTAAATTCAATACATTTATGAATTAATATTCAATTTATATATAATAATTAATTGTGTAACTAGTGCTAAAAGTGTATATTTATAGCTTTTGCACGCACACGACATTCTTTCTACAATCGAATTAGGTAAATCCTTTTTAATTTTAATTGAAAAGTGTGTATTATTTCATTAATACAAGGAATATTGCTGATTTTTTGAACTGCGACAAATAATCATCATTTAAATTAAGGATATTTCTATAAACTAATTATTTACTTTTTGGGGGTTAATATCAACCTTAATAATGCAGTTAGAGCAATTTGTTATGGTAACTGATAGGCAAACTTCATTTTTAATGATTTGTTGACTTACTTTTTGCACTAGTGCAAAAAGTGAAACTTTCGGCACGATAAATAATGCAGAAAGTATATACCTTGTGCACGTTCGTAAAAAAAAATTATTTTAACAACTATAGCAGAATTTTGCATATTTACGAAGTTTACTTATACTGTAAAAATATTTCTGAAAAATAGAATATAAAAGTCTAGAATGCCAATGCGTCAAACAAATTTATTTTGTATTCTACATAAATGAATCATCTATTAGGTTTGCATTCTGAACAATCACACATCCAAAGCGAAAAGCATTAAAGACGATTAAAATTAAATTTTTGGGCAACCTTACGCGAAATAATCATTTCGCGTCCTCTCCACAATACGCAAAATACAATTATGCGGTCGCTATCCCTAGTAACGGCCATAAAACTAAACTTCACTTTGATAGGTAATTGATTCTGGTCACGTCACTTCTACATTTTTAAATTATGACAATAAAGTATTATTGCCTTTTATTAAAAACAAAATTCGATAGATATTATTTCCAAATTCTCTGGAGGAGTGCTAGAAATTGAGCTATATTGCTATCTCTGTCTGACATTTTCAACAACTTTTTAAGAATTGTCAAAGTTTTAATGTATCATTGCCATGGCAACTTGAGACTTACAGCCACTATAAATAAACGGAAGTGAGGTTAACATTAAAATTCTAATTTCAGTTTTATCAGGTAGAGAAGAAATTTTGTAACAGCCATGCATATGTTTGCACAAACAATAGTGTATTTACCTAGGCCCTACATTTATTTTTAATGCTCCACCCGAAGGCACTACATTGACCAGGAAACGAATATTTTTACCTGGAAATTTTGAATTTTTGGCGAACCCTTTCTATTCCAAGCAAGGTAGGAAGCTTTAAAGTGCATGGCAACATACACATACGGGACCTACATTTTACCTCATCCGAATGAGAGTGTATTTTTGTGAAAAATGCTTGCCTAACATTCTTTAAGCGGTTTGTGTAGGAAATCGACAGCGACGGCGACGACGACAGGGGCGACGACGACAGCGGCGACGACGGCGACGACGACGGCGAAGGCGACGACATTCTAGTAGCGATTTTTCATTCGTGGCTTCATAGAAATTTATTGCGTTAGACAACCTGTGTAACAGTAATCTTAAATCGGACCTTTCCTAGATTTTCTTAACATATTGACAACATTTTGAGATCACGTTCCAAAATGAACACACGATAATGTCCTCTGTAAAATGCACTAACAAATTATGATAAATTTTCATAGTTATTAAAATTTTGTCCAAAATTTAAATTACGTTTATTAGCGTTACTTCCATAATCATTATCCATTTATTTTCTCATCTGAAAGTAGGATTAGAATGTTTAAAATATAAATATAATTAAAAATTTGTTTACTAATACCTTTATAATGTTTTCAATTGATTAACAAAACTTTAAAGACTGAACAATTCACATAATGTAACTGAAGACTAATTATTTTAATTCAAATTATTCTTATTAAAAATTCTTAAACGAATACTATTTCAGGGTAGTCAGCTACTATCAGTCGCTGAAAAGTCTAATAATAACTAGAACTTGAACAATTTAAAATCATTTATTGGAATCTAGCAATTATTACTTTATATAAGTACTTATATTTTGTAAGAAATTTGATTCTAAATATAGACATCTATTATTATTAATGTACAGTTTACAGTATATATAAATAGCCGCATCCATAGAAAAATGGTTAAGTTTAGTGTATAGTGTAGACTATAACAAACAATATCTTTTCTTGTCGGACTTCATTGTTGTAGTCTGTCCTGTGTTAAATTCCGTTCCAAAAAGCTTTAAGTTTTTGATTATTACTGCGAAACTTTTCTTGGCAGTCTTGTTTTCTTTGAAAAACGGGTCTAGTATATTATGAAATTTAAGATCAATGGAGTAATGAATAGTCTCTCTTGATTAACATTCGGTTTTGAAAATGTCTATTAAGTGTTAAACAGTAACAACTTTTTCCATTCAGTCATGTTTGATATAATCTTCAAACATTGGAAGCATTTCTTTACGGTGGTATATAATTCAGTTTTGGCATTAGCAGGTTATTCGTTATGATTCGTTTTACAAGGATCAACACAGTTTACAAGAAAAGCTACATTATATCAATTGCACAAGCATTAGGTGGACCTAATATATTAGAATCAATATGAGCATTTAGTAGTTGTGTATTCTAATTGTATTTACGTACCTGCAATAATTACGATTTGAATATTTAGTAGTAGCGTAAAAACTTTTGAATAATTTAACTTAATAAGACCTATAAAAAGTTAATGTTTTGAAACTAAACCGCAAATTATACAAATTAATGATGTTGAAGCTAATTAAAATTTTTCAGCAAATCATTCTCTGCCCCAGAGCTGTGGCACACTCGGGTTATACACTCCTTGCTTTTTGCATTTGCGAATTGACACTTTTTATAACGTTTAATAAAGTCAATATATTGGAATCAATGATCTACTTTCACATAACTAAAATAGAATACATTAACCAAGTCAATGTGTGTCATCTTGTTGACATTACACATCACTCGCGCAAATTGCACACATTTTGTATAGAATTGTTTATTGTACTGAATGATTGGATTTGAAATAAAAAAGGAAGAATGTTCCTAATACTTAATAATTTAAACGATACGGTACCTAATTGGCTAAATGATTCCCCTTTAAACAGAATCTTCATATAATTATTATACTTTCTTCCTTAAAACGAGAGTTTTTGTTTTTCAATTAAGTTACTGTTTCTCTCCCGAAGTCACGTTTTCAAGAAAGGTCGCTATCAAATCCACGAGAGATATCAGTAATTAAAATAGTTGAACCCCCATGTTCAAATACACCACGCATCAATTAACCTATTAACGCATCATTTAGAAATTGAAAATCTGTTATATTTTCCCAACTATTTTTTTGTTGATTTTTGTTTAGCATAGTGGGCATTGTCGACACAAATTTAAGATCTGAAAAAACAGTAAATAAAAATAGACAGGATTCTCCAACCCGCAGGTTCCAAGAACTTTACTGTTTTATTGGTTATATTACATTGCATAATCAGTTTTAAACACAAAATAACGCATAAGAGAATGTCAAAGTCATGACATATACCTCGTTTTTCTTCATTGGTGCTATAAAGACCGACAATTTATATTTTTCAACATTAGTTTATCAATTATAAGACAAAAATCAATATAATCCATGTCACTACCAGATTTTTTGATAGAGTAAACGCGTTCCACAGTACCAAGATGGAAAGAACATCAATTAGTTATACATATTTTCCTCCCTTTTTTGTGTAAATATGTGTTAATCACGCCATTAACGAGGCCCACAGTGTAGTTATCTTGGGGTGCCCGATACGTGTGTGGTGTGATGCTGCCGCGTGTGTGTGTAGTGTGTGTGTGTGTGTGTGTGTGTGTGCTGTGTGTGTGCGTGTGCGTGGTGTGGTGTGCTGGTGCTGCGTGTGTGTGTGTGTGGTGTGTGCGTGTGTGTGTGCGTGTGCGTGGCGTGCGTCGGGCGTGCGTGCGTGCTGTGCGGCGCGTGTGCGTGTGGTGTGCGTGTGCGTGTGCGTGTGCGTGTGCGTGCTGCGTGCGTGCGTGTCGTGTGCGTGCGTGCGTGCGTGTCGTGCGTGTGCGTGTGGCGCGTGGTGTGTGTGTGTGTGTGTGTGTGTGTGTGTGTGTGTGTGTGTGTGTGTGTGTGTGTGTGTGTGGTGTCGTGTGCGTGTGCGTGTGCGTGCGTGCGTGTGCGTGCGTGTGCGTGTGCGTGTGCGTGTGCGTGTGCGTGTGCGTGTGCGTGTGCGTGTGCGTGTGCGTGTGCGTGCGTGCGTATGCGTGCGTGCGTGTGTGTGTGTGTGTTTTAAAATGCTGAATGTAGGGTTGCCATTCGTCCGGGTTTCCCCGGATTTCGATGTGTGAAGTTTGCACCCCATTTGTTGAAAATGATGATTTCGAAAGTTGTTTGAGATTGTTCTAACCTTGTACCGCATTGTTCCAGTTCTACATTATTTTATTCCAAACAATTCCTCGAAAATGCGGAAAAACCCCATTTTATTACTGGCATCCCATTTTTCAAAAATCGAAGGTATGACCTTCGATTAACGTTGTTCTAGTTGTTCTCAACATTATTCCAACAGAACAATTCTTATCTAAACAATTTTTCAAAAACGGAAAAGCGTTTTTTGCTGACACCCCAAATTTCAAGGACGAAGTTGTGGCTCTCGATTATCATTGCTCTGTGTATTTTGATCTCCTGAAAATTTAAATCTGCCTTGGCTAGCCCAGTTTAATTCACACAGAGTGCACAACGTTACGATAATCAAATAGTTTACTTCTTTTCCTTAAAACTTTATGCTTTGATTGATAAAACGGTGTACATTAATATTTGTATAATGAGAAAAGAAATACTCCCTGTATGTTTGTTGTGGTTTGTTTAGCATTCTTTTTAATCTTCTTTGGGAATTAAACCACTCATAGTTTTTAAAACTATCTTTATTTACGTTTCGATCCATGACCTAGGATCGTTGTCAAAATAATAAAAACTTCAAGTTTGACATTTATATTTATACATAAATTTTAATCTTCTTTGGGAATTAAACCACTCATAGTTTTTAAAATTATCTTTATTTACGTTTCGATCCATGACCTAGGATCGTTGTCAAAATAATAAAAACTTCAAGTTTGACATTTATAATTATACATAATTGTCAAACTTGAAGTTTTTATTATTTTGACAACGATCCTAGGTCATGGATCGAAACGTAAATAAAGATAGTTTTAAAAACTATGAGTGGTTTAATTCTCAAAGAAGATTAAGAAGAATGAGAAAAGAAAAATGAATTACACTTCACGGCGTAATCTGTTTGACTGTATGATAAAATTAGCCCCTTAATCAAATAACAATTAATTATAAATTGTTTATCTCCAAAAATTAAAGCTCCCTTTCCTTATTTTAAAGCCAGTAAAGTGTCGTTTGTACTCTACTGGAACTTTCTCCGAACTTTCAAGATTTTTCCTTGTTTACGAAATTTTTCACGTATCTAAATAAATTTTTGTTGACTCCTTACATACATTATTCAAGTTTAAAATATGTTCAAAAATACTAAATAGAAAATAATGCCTTAATATGATCAATCTTCAAATATAATAAATAGTAAATAATGTATTATGCAAGATAGTTCCGACCTGTAGTTTCCTTGAGCGTCTTTTAGCTGCGTGCCGTGGATCAGTACTCCAATATTACTTTTAGTTGAGTTGCTTAGTCTCCATGTTTTACCCCGTTTAATGTGATCTGCCTTAAATTTTCATAACGTCGTAATGTTCTTTGATTTATTCCTAGATTTATTCTTAGAGTTATCCTTAGATTTATTCTTAGAGTGTCTTTAGATTGTCCTTCGAATTTCCTTAAAATTGTTCTTAGAATTCTGTTTGATTTATTCTTAGAGCCGATTTCTAGCAAACCGTCAAGCTTTGTCTCATATATTTTCACTATAACTAATTCAAAATATTTTATAACGTCACTTTTCACAAAATTTTCATTGTTTAATTTGTATAATTAATCATCGCGTGAATTTTTAAGTATCTGTGATGCAGTTTGTACGTGGTTCAAACTAGGACTGTCCTTTTATCAAACCTGCCACATCATATAGCCTACGCCCCATTTAAATTCATTGGTTTATTTGGGCTGTTGTTCAAAGTGTATGACAAACCATCGGCGGTTTTAGATATTCTTGGGCTTTTACAGGTTTATCACTGATATTGCCTTATGGAAACGATTTGTTAATCACGTACGTACTCGTATATTTCTGGTTTGTATTTATTTTATAGCGTGTTTTGATGTTGTTACAGGAATTTCTAATTCGGTTTGGTACGTAATTTCACTTATGGCGTTGTTTGTCAAGATAATACTTTTAGGAACTGCATTAACTTTATGTAGAAAATCACGTAGGCAAAGTGACGTACATTAACATATTTCTGTTTACATTTTTGCGTTTTTGAAGCGTATTTATTTTGAAGGATGCGTTTCTTATCAGGACATTATGCTATCTGCTTTCATTATCGCTGGTTTAATGTGAATTTTATTATGATTTTCTAAGTTTTACTGCATTTCACGCGTATTAATTTTACAATCTATGAATATCTTTGATTTAGAACAAGTTTGATTGTGTGTAGAGTTATTTCCCTTGCTGCATGTGTGTGTATTGTTAAATGATATGTTACTCGGCATAAATTAAAGTTACTTGCGATTCTTATACAGGGTGTTAAATGTTTGCTCTTTGCATAATATACAAATTACGTATTTTTAATGCTAAGTAAATGCGATTTTCTAACTCCTAGTACTATTTACATGTATTGGGTAACCATTATGTCCTAATATACCCCTAAATAACCCCTTATCATAGCATTATTCCCCCAAATTAAAATATAAAATGTTTAAGCAATGTCATTTTTGGCGCCCAACATGAAGTCAAAATCACCATTGGTTTAAAATTTTTATGTTTTTATTTAATTATAACAAACTACTTCCCTTTTTTATATTCCCCTATTTATACCTAATTAATTTTATACCTGTGTCCTATTTTACTACCCTATTTCTATCTATATCTAAATCTATCTTACAATTTGTACACCCCATTTCTACCCTTTGTATTAATCTATTAATATTAACGGTACACTTCACCTTGATTGCTTCCGAGTCTACGGCTCCAAGCTCGCATGTTTTTCCTGCTTCGTGAATATACCCTCAATACTAATTTGATACCACACAATTTTAACTTTTTTCTTGGAAGAATTCTCACTTCTTTAAATTTAGTCTTAACCCTGTGTTCAACGGTTTTATGTTTACTACCTCTACTTGTACTCATACCCTATGGCAATTCTTGATTCCGATCGTATCAATTCTGAATATTTTCTTAATAATAAATTAACCCTACCTTTCATATCCTCTGGACACTTAATTTCATCATTTATATTCCCCCCATTATCTATTTGACCTTCAAATTGATTTATATTTAAGCAGTCACCCTCTTCGTACCATTTAATATATTGCCCCTTGCATTCTATTTCCTTATTTTCTGCGTTTATTCTCAACCCCAGCTTGTCTATAAGATCCATCCCAAATATAATGTCAATCTTTAGTCCAGGTACAACCATGAATTTATTCTCCAATTTTATTTTTCCTATTTCATATTTCAGAATTACTATTTCACTTATGCTTGCAATTTTCTTATTATTAGGTGCCACCAAATTACACTTCGTTATAGGTATCGCCTTCTCCATTAAATTTCCCCGTTTAACAAAATCTTCCGTAACAAGTGATGCTTCCGTCCGGTATCAATAAGTATTCTAACTATTTTATTTTCCACCTTTAAATTCACTATAGGTAATAAGTTTCTCTCTAATTCATTTTCCATCTCATGTCTGATAAATTCGCGTTGATGTCGTATCTGTTTATCTGTAAGGGCTTGCTTGGTTTGTCGTTATCTAAAAATTTTCGTTTCGTGTGGACGGTCCTGTCTGACGTGATTTCAGCGTATGTTCGATTATCTCTCCTTGTTTCCGTTGGTCGTTTCTCATGTTGTCGTCTAGGTGTTTCCTGTATATTATTTCCCTCATGGTTAGTCCGCTCCATTTCTCGCATTGGCATGTGACCCGAATTCTTACTACGCCTAATATTATTGTTGTAATTGTCATAATTACCCCTATTAAAATTTCCCCCGTAATTAGAATTGTTTCGTCGATAATTATTTCTTTTAATGTCCACACTTCTTCTTGTACTCATAAAATTTATGTGTTGACTCCTAGATCTATCTTCTGTCCTATGATTTGTTTCCATTTATCATATCTCTGTAAATATTCTAGAAACACGTCCCGGTCTACGATGTTGTGTTGTGCGATATGGTGCTTCATTTCCTCTTCGAAATGTCCTGCCAGATATTTTATTATTTGTTTTTCCCCTAAAGGAGGATCTAATTGTCTTGCTATGCTGAATTTGCCTATTACATATAATTCCCGGGTCATTCCTATATCTCGATTGTATATGCCCATGATTAGGTCATCTCTCACTTTATCTTGTTGTTTATTTCCCCAAAAGTGCCTTAAAAATTTTTGTTCAAATTGCAAAAAAGTTTCTACCTCGCTTTCTATTAAATTATACCACATTTCTGCTCCCTCTTTCAACATCGATTTTACCAAGTTTATTTTGTATTGCTCGTCTGTTGATCCCTGTATTAACATTTTAATGTTTTTCAAAAATTTCTTAGGATTAAACTTACCGTCCCCGTAAAATTTTTAATACTGTTATGTTCGGTTGAATTAACCTTATGGGTTCCCTAACATTAAAGTTTTTAAATCCGGGTATTTATCGTCTACCGTTTTCTCATTTAGTTTTGTGTAATCAATAGCCATTCTATACTTGCGTTTGCCTGAGGCATCTAACTTCTTTGGTACTATTAATACGGGGCTGCTCCATGGTGAGTTTGAATGTTGGATAATATCTTGCTTCAATAGGTCTGCTACCTGTCTATCTGCTTCTTCTTGACTTGCTTAAGGTAGCCTGTATGCTTTGGTGAATACTGGCTTATCGTCTGTTAATTCAATGTTATGTTTCACGATGTTGGTGAAAGTTTATGGTATTCCTTCACAATGGAATATATCTCTGTATTCGAAGCATAAGTCTTTAATTGTTCTCTCCTCTTCGTGATTAATGTCGTTATTAAAACGAATGTTAGTAGGGTAAAATCAAGAATCCTGCCGCCACATTTCCTCCAGAATCCCGCATTTCCTCACACATCTGGACCAAAAAGTTTTCTTCGACTAACCATTTTTCATCTTTCGAGATAAATGAGCATCCTCATTTCCTCCCACATCTGAACCAAAAAGTTTTCTTCGACTAACCATTTTTTATCTTTCATCTGAACCAAATAGTTTTCTTCGTCTAACCGATGCATCTTTCGAGATAAACCTATCTTGTTTGGCATCAATTAATATTAGACTTTTCTCAGCTACCCAAATCTCTAGGAATTTTTCAGATTGCACCATCCCCCAAGGAGCTACCCTGATTTTAAGATTTCTTACCTGTAGCGACTTTTGAGCGTTCTTATAAAATTTTTTTAGTCATGCAATACATTAAATTAGCTTAGAATTTTACGCACAACCCGAATCTGCAAACAGATTTAAAATCGGACCACGTCCTGCAAAGTTATACCCCTTTAAAGCTCTCAAACCTCTACATTTTGCTCTTTGCTTTATAAGCAAAACTAACAAATAGTTTTCTTCGTCTAGCCAATGCATCTTTCTAGATAAACCTACCTTGTTTGGTATTAATTAACATTAGAGTTTTCTCAGCTACCCGAATCTTTAAGAATTTTTCAGATAGCACCATCCCCCAGGGAGCTACCCTGATTTTAAGATTTCTTACCTGTAGCGACTTTTGAGCGTTCTTATAAATTCTTTTATACATGCGATACATCTTGTTAGTCTAGAATTTTATGCAGAATTCGAATCTGCAAACAGATTTGAAATCGGACTACGCCCTGCAAAGTTACACATATACCCTCTGCGAGATAAATCTTTCTCCACATTTCCACCCACGAGATAAACCTACCTTGTTTGGTATCAATTAATATTAGATTTTCTCAGCTACCCGAATCTTTAGAATTTTCAGATTGCGCCATCCTCCAGAGAGCTACCCCATTTAAGATTTTTCTGGTAGCGACTTTTGACCGTCCTTATAAATTTTTAGTCATGCAATACATCTTGTTAGTCTAGAATTTTATGTAGAACCCGAATCTGTAAACAGATTTAAAATAGGCCACCCTTACCATTTTACACACACCCTCTAAATTATAACTTTCCTGCAGCTTATACCTAAAAGAAAATCTAAAACCATTCTTAAAACTTTTTATTACAAACAATTTTAATAATACAGTTTAAATTTTGTAAACCACATTTTTAAATACATATCCACAATTTTTATTTTAACCTAGAACTTCTCATATCGGCTCATACTTATTAATATTTATTTCTAAATAGAGCACTTTTTCCAAAGACCAACCGGACTCACATGCTTCAAATTCCTCTGATTTTGTTCTTATGGTTTCGCTTAAGACCTCGTACATATTTTCCAGATTACTAGAAGACGTTATAACCACATTTTTGTGTTAAAGGATTTCACGTCCTCTACACCCTCTGCCGCAGTCATTTTGGTGTAAACGCCGTAGAGTTCGCAATAGACTTTAATTGCTGTATGTTGTATTCTTTTTCATTAATTAATCGAATAAATCGCTCTTTCTGCTTCCAAAGAAACTCGGACACTCCATCGTCGACACTGGCGTTCTTTATGCGATAGCTAGCCATACAGGTTGTTAAACGCTGTGCTAATCATTTCTACGCCATCTTCGTTAGTAGCGGTAACTGATGCATTTTATGTTTGTTGCTCCGTAGATGACTAGGGTATGCAGACTTTCCTCCATGTCGCACACTTTACACATAATTCATGGTTGTTTCGTACAAGGCCCTTTAACAGCTGGCAGAGCTGAACGTTTACGGCTTAATGACATACCGTGCTGTTTTCCTTGTGTCGCTGTAAGTTGCCCATTCTCGTAAAGCGATACCGCAAGTCCCACAGTTTAAGTAGTTTGCTGCGGACGGCTTAACCGTAGACGATGTTACACCACGACATTTCTTCTGGTGCCGTTTGAGAGCATTTTCCAGGTATAGGAAGCACCGCAAGAGTTGCATTTAAAAACGTTTGCAGGTACCATTTTAGTACAAAACAAAATCCGCACTATAAGACTTGACTTGTAAGCGAACTAACTTATAACTAAAGAGTTTACTCTTGCGCACCGGCTTTATGTCCTATAGAATGCAAACCGAAGGTTTCCGAAGATACCCGAACGAAGTTGAGGATTCGGCGGGAACTAAATGACGTCATAATCCTCGCTGCTCGTCCAATACATTTAGCGCCAATGCATGCACCTGGTCCGCTTCGTCGATGGTGCGAATGCCGTTAGTAGAAACACCGGAAAACGTCTTCCATGTTATACGGATCGTGTGCATATTAAAAATCCAAAAGGCGGTAGCACACGCACACAAGTTGTCTGCAAGTCGTGCTGTAGAAGATGCAGTGCTACTATAACCAAAACACTTTAAACCATTACTAAGAAAATACCAACTTGTTGTCTACAGGATACTTACAACAATTTAATTTTAAATAACTTCTACGTCATACTTTAGGAACTGATAGGCTTGAATATTTTCCAAATGAATCACCAAGCGAAAGTATATGCTTAGCACTATTAAAATTACCCATTAATTTCCCATTTTACGACCGTGGTTAATTATAGATTAAAATTTAATTTGTGCACGTTCGAGCTTCTCGTAAACTAACATATTTTATAGCAACAACTGTATAATACATGCATACCCCTTCTCTGCGCTACTGCTATTCTTGTAATTGCTAGAAAAAGTCACTCTCCTTTTTATTGTTAGGAGCGATGCAAAGCACCATTTTTATACTTTCTATAGCACATCGCACACTTTTCGTATGATAATTAAATTTTGCTTCCTGTAGGCTTTTACACTTTCGCATAGCAGTCGGCCGCACGTAATGATTTCTAGAACCGGTAAGTA